>JAOVVI020010829.1:0-12907 GCA_028571085.2 Nepenthes alata
GGCGGTCAACATTGCGTTGACCGTCTGCGAGCAAGTTGGCCGCCAAGACGGTCAACGCCAATGTTGACCGTCTTGGGTTTTCCAGTATTTGGGCCTGCCTTCTAACTGGGCCGTCAGGAGCGTTGACTGGCCTTCCTAGGCTTCCGTTGACCTCTCTTTGGGCCAGCCCATTATTGGTGTACCCATCAAATATAATTATGACATATTTGATTACTAGAATGAAATAATGTGGGAATATAATAATTATTTTTAAGAAATAGAATAAAATGGGAATAAATTTAAAAATTTATATTTTTATATTTGGTTGTTAGAATAAAATAAGGTAAAAATTAATATTTTAATATTTAATATGTAGAATAATATGAAAAATAAGATAAAATTTTATCATAATAACCTTTTTATCATTATTCAAGAAAAAAAATATTTTAAATAAATATATATATATTATTTTAAATTATTATTTAATATAATATTGATGCGTCTCTCGATCTGAATTTCGAACAGATTTGGGCGATCCTTTCGTCATGGTTCCGGTTTCGTTTCCTGAGTTGGATCCTGCACACCACTAAACAGAACAGTAGGTCAGTGTGCCGGCGGGATGTTATCCCACCGAAAATATTCCGACGCTCAAGTTAGTAAAATAGTCTTCGAAAGAATGAAACTGAAAGTTTAGAGAAAAAGAGAGAGACAGAGAGAGTGTCTTTTTTCAGATGTAAGAGAGACATGAGGTCTCCTTGAATTTGGAAGGTGGGAAGGCAGTAAACGGTCGTGAGGGCTCGTTTGTTGCCTTAGGGTTGCTCGTATTTACGTTGGCAGTTCTGAGAGTTTCGGTAGCAGAGAAAGCCGATTGCTGAGAGCACTTGCGTTTTGTGAATCTGATTGAAAGCCTGTCGTGAATGATGAATCAAGGATCTCTTTTATGGTTAAGGGGACGATCCTCCTCTCTTGAAAAGAGCGATTGCCTCCGTGACCTGCTCGCTGGCTTGCCCTCTGGAGCAGATGCCAGTTGCCAAGTTGATCGTCCTGGGCCTTTTAGTCTCTGGGCCCGTTTCTTAACTGGGCCGTCAAAGTATTGACCGTCCTTCTTGAACTTCCGTTGACCTTTTGGACCAGGCCATTTTTGGTATACCCATCACTAGCCCCCATGCTGGTGGTCAGATTTCTGGCCTCCAGTATGTTCATGATGGGATGCTCCTTATCGCTTCTTGGGTGTTTGAGGATCCCGTGGAACTTCATGAGAGGTGTGGAAGAGAGTTTGGTCAAGATTATCGACCATCCTGGTCAATTCTAGAATTATTGACCGTCCTGGTCAATTCCGGAGTACCAAAATTGTTAACCATTTTGGTCAATTTCGGAGCATCAGAATTGTTGACCGTCTTGGTCAATTCTGGAGTGCTAGAATTGTTAACCGTCCTGGCCAATTCTGACAGAGTCTTGCATGATCATTAGCCGGTTTATCAGACAGAGAGCGACACATGTTTTCCTTTGGCTGGGCGGATATCCTAGCCATTAATACGTCAGATATCCGCCTTTTGTAGAGCCAAGTAGGGAGGCGACATGTGGCGGTCTTGACGGCATCCTTAATGAGGGGTTTCGTGCTTGGCGTCTAAGTCTTTCTATCCAGACTTCAAAACCGTTCGTGCCATTAGATCTTCGTCTTCTTCCTTCCCATTTTTCAGAGAAACTTTTCTAAGAAACCCTAGACTTTTGCAAGAGCATGGCCTCCGTTGTAAATTTCTCATCTGTCCTGAGAGAAAATGACGTCAAGGCACTGTGCTTTGAATTCAATATCCCAAAGGAGGTTGCCTGGAGGGTTCCGGGCAAGGACGATAAGGCCTTTGTCCCACCGGAGGGGCACGTCACTGTCTATGAGGCTCATCTGAGGAGTGGCCTCCGCCTTCCGTTGCCGGACGACTTGGAGTCCATCTTGAAGGCTTTTCATGTCCTTATCTACCAGCTTCATGCCAACGCCGTAAGGTATCTTTGCACACTTTGTGTTTTCTGTCAAAAGTGCGGCAAGAGGCTGAGGATGTCTGGAGTTAAGGTTTTATTTAAGATAATCCAACGAGGAGATTGGACGTCGCTCGCTCCCCACTCAGGCCTGAAGATAAACAAGGCCATTCACGATTCTCTGAAGAACTGGAAGAACCGGTTCTTCTTCGTGAAGGTGGGGGAGAATTGGCCCCATGCGAGGGAATGGGGCTAGGTTCCGGAGACGTACTTTGGTACGTCGTTTGCGGCGGAGTGCGCCGCATACGCATGGCTAACCAAGGCCATACAAGCCAACCCGGACGAGTTCAAGAGGGACTTTTTAGTTTCCCGGGCGGAGACCAAGAAAGTAAACTGGGGACCGCCCTCTCTGGTCCACAAGCCAGTGCCACCGGTGAGGATGATGAACCCTGAGGACTCCAAGGGTGTCATCATCCAAACGAAACATACGGATGAAGGGTTTATCGGCCCGTTGCCTTGAAAGGTGTTCAATACGCCTTCGCCGTCGTCATCACGCGTTGATTATGTGGCTGTCGGGATTTGTGGTGGATCCGGCAGTACCATGGGTGTGGAAAAGACCTTTGAGGATTGGCCAGCGGAGGAAAGAGGAGTCATCCTGGCTCAGCCTGCGGCAAAGGTGGTTCCTGGTGCCGCCTGGATGGACTCCGCAGATGAGCCATCCTGTGCTCTGGCAGAGGGCTCACGGGCCTTCGTTGAGGAATCGTCGGTGAGGGCTGACCCTCCAGCAGCTGCTCCAGAGGCAGCCAGAGGAGAGAAGCCTGCTGCAGCTATTCCAGAGGCAGCCAGAGGAGAGGAGCCTACAGGAGCTGCTCCAGAGGCCGTTGGAGAGGAGCACGCCGCTGTCGTGGGAAAAACTGATGAGTTTCTGGACTGTATTCTGGAGGAGGCAGCGGCGAGCTTAGCCCGAGAGGACGCTGCTGGTCTACATCCGCCTGGTCCACGCCCAAAGTCCAGGCCCAAGGAGCCTGTGAGGAAGATTTATGAGGTATAATCCCTATGATGGCCCTCCTGCATTCCTCGCCTTCCTGTTTTTATTGCTGACACTTTGGTTTTTTGCCTGGCACAGTCGAGGAGGCTAGTCTCCGCATTCTCTCGTGAGGTGGAGCAACGCGACCGCATAATTGCTGACAAGAATGCGAAGATCGCATGGCTTGACGCCGAGTTGGCTGATGCAGCAGGGGTGCGTCATGAGGAGATGGCAGCGCTCGAGGTGGTCCTGGCGGAGACAGAGGCAGAGAGCCCCAGCTGGAGAGCTGAGGTTGTGCGCTTGAAGGAGGAGAATGACCAACTTAAGGCGAGCAATAAACGTCTCGCTGATCGAGCAACAGCCTCAGAGAATGAGCTAACCCTCCGGGTCCGCCCCCATGAGATCAGTGGCATGCTTCACGCCTGGCTGTTGGAGGGGCTCAACATTGGACGGCGTATCGCACGGTTGATCG
Organism: Nepenthes alata; assembly: GCA_028571085.2. Taxonomy (NCBI): domain Eukaryota; kingdom Viridiplantae; phylum Streptophyta; class Magnoliopsida; order Caryophyllales; family Nepenthaceae; genus Nepenthes; species Nepenthes alata. The sequence goes on from JAOVVI020010829.1 coordinate 3,450, forward strand.
ATCCTGACTTCCCAGTTTAGTTTATCAACCAGAATAACCGAGTGGCGCAGCGTAAGGAAGACTTAGTGGGAGAGCCCCGAGATAGCCAGGGGGGCCGCCGCCCTTATAGCCTTTTGTACTTCCTTTTCATTTGTACTTTTGGGACTCGTATAAATTGTACTATATTTTTAAGCAATAAAATAAAAGTTCTTTTCAATTCGGTGTCCATTGTCTTTATTGCTTTATGTTTGTACATATTGTTGCATTAAGCGGCTATGCTCCCTCCTGAAGTGCTGGGGTCCCAACCCATCTTGTCTCCTGCCCAGATCATTGGGTTTCGAAAGGTGTTGTAGCATGGTGTATTTTTTCCTCAATTCTTAGTGCAATGGCAATTCCAACCAGCAGCTGATGCCACCTGGGAGCGAGCAACTACCTTCCTCCAAGAGTTCCCCTCCTTCAACCTTGAGGGCAAGGTTGTATTTGATGGGGTGGGTAATGTTACGGGCCTTATTGTGGATAACATAAACGACGCCAATCACCAACCGACATTGAGAAGAAGTTTCCGAACCATTCAACTACCGAAACGTTTCTAGGATTTTGTATAACGTGGACTGCTTACGGCATATACATAATATATCCCTCAATACCCCTCACATACATATACATATACTCGTGCATATATTCATACAACAGCACATACATACACATACACATACACATACCACAGCATATACACGTGTATTGTTTCTGTTTTCGTTTCTGTTTCCGCAGGAGTGCATTTAGTGGATGTCAGAGACTAAGTGAGATAGGGAAAAATATCTTTTCTCTCCTCCTCTCTCGAACCTTCCCTGACTCCCTCTTCTGCCTCTCTTCCCCTTCTCCCAGTTCCCTCTGTTTCCCTAGAGTCCCCTTCGCCTGAACTCCCCTTCCCTGTGTTCGTGTGTGTTTGTGCTCTTTTGTGCAGAACAGCAGAGCTTCGGTTGCAGAAGGGCGAACGCAACGGTGCCCTTTGAATGCAATCAATCTGTTCGAGTTTGGGCTTAGACAAAACAATTGACTTAGGAATTAGTGGCTTCCATTTAATAAAAATAATAGTCGGTCTGCATTACAAAGCCAAAGACCATCGTGGTTCCCACCAATGGATCATTTACCCAAATCGAACGGGCCGATAGTATACAAGAAGAATATCCACTTGGGCTAATGAGAGGCCATGCACACCTAGCCTCACCCACTATTAGCCAACTTGGGCTAATGGGTTCGTCAGGCACTCAAGTGTTGGTACGCGATATAAAATACAGTTAACACATTTTAGGGTTATAATTCTGAAATCTTTTTCCATAAGGGGTGTCACACATGAAGAGAAGAGAGAAGACGATGAAGTTCAGGATCCGGTCGATGTTTGATTTGAGTTCTGTTATTTACCAATATCGGGCACATCGTTCTGAAGGTGATTCTACAAACATATTTTTATTTGATTACTCTTTGTCTCATTATATTTATCTTGTGAGTTACCGGATGTGCTGAGAGGGGGCTGTATTCAACCATTTTTCTACTTAAGTCCGAAGTGAAGGAATTTCGGATGAGGTTCTTTTAACCCGCACTATTTATAGTAGATTTGTTCAGAATTTATATCGTAATTTTTTCGTTGGTTGAAAAAATCACATTAAAAAATATTGTACATTATTTGTTTCTTGTGCCAACAAATTTGTTGGTTGATGGCTGATGGAGAGGTTCGAGTTTATTCCGTTGCGCCGGATCAGGCGTATCTAGGTGCCAAATTCCCAACAATTCTATCAGCCACATTTAGAGAGTATAACCAAGAGGCGGGTGCTTATTGGCTATCCTACACAGACGAGCCATGACCACATACGCCCATACCTGCTACCTACTTCCTACCGTGTGAAGCCAATCAAGTAACGTATACATAACACAAAGACTCCTCCCAACCCTACCGATAAATATAACTATCAACTCGCTTTTGGGGGACCCAAAATCTCATCCCTCAAGTGTTCTAAGTTTTGGAGAAATTCTCACTCATACAATACATAGACAAACTCAACATTATTCTTGGAATCAGGTTCGTATATTGAGAGCATATTCAATTCTTCCTACATAGTTCACTTGACCTTAGTCTAACTCTGCAATTACAGTTTTGTAACCCTCATCATGGGCAACACATAAAACCTACATTGTTTATTAGCAAAAAGAGACCAATATCGACACTACTTCCCAAATGAGCTTCATTTTGCCGCTCATCCTCTCTATAATGCTTAAAACTTTGGACTTGACATTAGATAGGACCAATGTAATTGGAGATGACTTCTCTTAGTTTGTATGTCACAAGATCCAAATTTGAAATAAATTTCACTCGCAGGAGCATATCCGAAAAGAGCATATACCATCTATATTTAAGAATATGATCATAAAAATAAAGTTGTAGTTATGAATTTTTACTATTCCATTTATTTATCATTACTAATTATGTCAATATATATCAATTACGCATGAAAAACAGCAAATCACGATACTGGGAATTTCATATAGAGCCAAAGTTATACAAGTATAAGACAAATCAATCATTGTTATGAACAAAATGCATTGCATACAACAAAAAAGCAACAGATCAACGAGCTCGACACAGAGAGAAGCTAGGACATCATGAGCTCAAACTCGTGAAAGTCGAGAACCCCGTCGCCGTTGAGATCAAAAGCAGAAATCATGGCCTCACACTCGTCGATCCTCCTCTTATCCCCCAATCGACTCAGCATCCTCTTCAAGCTCTTGGGAGTAATGCAGCCGGTGTCCTCCATCTGATACATTCTAAACGCCTCCGTCAGCTCCTCCATCTTCTCCTCCTCCTCCGCGCCTTCCACCAGCCTGGCAAACTCCTCCAAGCCCAGCAGCCCGTCTCCGTCCTCGTCCCATATCTCCACCACAGCCGCCGCCTCCGCCAGCGACATCTCTCCGCCCATTGCCCTCACGCAACCTTGCAGCTCCGACGGCGATATCTTCCCGTCCTTGTCGGCGTCCAAGCGATCGAATACGCGGTCGTATTGGTGGTGTGTTCCCATCGATAACTGACCCTTCAAGCTTTTCTGCGTTTATGTGTATGAATGACGAAAGGAGAAGTGATTAGTTTGACAGAAAAACCAAGCAACGGGCGGGTACGTATATATACACAGCTTGTGCATGGAAAAAGGAGGAAATAAATTGGAAAAAGAGGTGATGGGATGAAGTTGAAGTTTTATCTTTTAAAAAGATAGATATTATTTTTTAAAATTTAGATTGTCTAATTTTAAATAAAAAATTATTATTTAATAATTAATTTTAATTTTTTAAATATAATTAAATATTTAAAAATAAATATTTAAATATTAAAAAAATTATTATCATCTTCTTAAAAGATAAAGTCACCACCGATGAAAAGCCTAAATAAGCGGGTCATATGCGCTTGCTCGTGTCCACCGTGTGACCCTCGGCGGGGATTTGTGTGTTGTTTTCCGCGTATGTGACTTGCGATGACCATTACAGGATTCTTTTTCTTTTTTCTTTTTTTTTTTTGGAAATTTCGAGTATATTCATGAGACCTTTCTTTCTTTCTAGATGCAGTTTTCTGACTTTTATTTCATTTTATTTTAAAATTTGTTTTTTTAGACCTGTTTTTAAATTATATTTTAAATATTAAAATTATTCTACGTGAAGGAATTACCATGATTGATTTGATGTCTAAAAAGTTTATCAAATTTAAAATATTTTTAGTGTTTTATTATCATATAAATGTTATCAAATTACTCAAAATAGGATGAATTATTCCTCTGATTTTACAATAATAATAACAATAACAATAATACCAAGTATTATATTTTATTTTGTCTGGTTAGCTATATATATCATAAATTTTTTACTACTTTTGATTGATTGAACAGTTCATTAGGTCAGCCTAGAATTCGACCTACAGGAGAAGTGATGGCCTAATAGAAGTTTCTCTAAGCCAAAGACCCAAAAAGCATCGCAGAAGGCCCATTTAGTACAACCTAGATCAAAGTATCAGTGATAGGCACACGTTGTCGGCCATTCATCGCAGCATCAGCAAAACCTCAACAACAACTAGTGAGTACATTCTCTCTCTACAATTACCACCCATCCTTAATAGAAAGGGGGTCTGGACTTTTAGTCCCAAGGAGAGGAGAAAATTTTTGAAAGGAAAAGGCCCAAGTAGCATCTCTCTCTCTATTGCTCTCTGTCCCCCAAGTTCCTCGGCGCCTTTATGATTAAAGGGGATTCCCAAAGGGTGGAGAGAGAAACTAGTCATCACATGTTGAACACATCCCGAACCTCGAATGTTTGAACATATTGAGAGCCCGCAAAACCGCTTCCCAATCAAGCATATTCACCGAAATTATGTCCTACATCTCAAAACCACCCTCCAGTCGAGCGCATTTGTCGAAGCCTAGCCCTTTGCTAAAACTTAATTCCACAAAACATACATTTACGCATTATTTACTCATTCTCCTATCTTTTTATATACCAGAAAAAGATTTCTAATTTGGGTGTTAGAGGATATATCGGATGACGAATATTGTCATCTTCTAACCTCTTGTTTGTTAGCTATGGTGTGTAAAATTCAGGTTCGAAGTAACAAAAATCAAACCTGCTTCAACTCAACCTATAGAGAAGATCAAGTGGCTCCCTAAGTCATTTGGTAATTTGAATCTAATGATGTATCATTGGCACCATTTGTAAAAAAGACTAAAAAGTCTAACCATCACCATTGCAAGAGTAGACATGGCCAATACTAGGGTACAAGCCAATGCACAGGCCATAGATGCCATCTCCTGTGGCAACGACCCCTCCGCGAGTAATCATGAGGACGAACGTCAGGCCTCATACGTGCAAACGCTTGCTACTCAAATGGATGCCATGTCCCAAGAAGACCCAAACCATTTGTACCCATTTGAAGGTGCTATGGTGGGGGTTATACCCTCCAACTCCCAAAGCTCAGTGTCCAGAAGGAGGAATCAAAATGAAAGATAGTCTCCTCAAAAGATTCAACGGCCTTACAATCTCACGACCCAGGCGATCACGAGCGATACGGCATAGATGCGGTCAGAGGGAAACATTACCCACACTGCTCCCGTGATGAAAAGCCCTATGCAACATTACCCACACTTCTCCCGTGACGACAAGAGGCCTTATGCCCAAGAAGAAGCTTCATGCAACACCAACAAGTTCTCTACCAACCTAAAGAGGTCATCGTTCATGAGGGAGGTTTGGACGTGGCCGCTCCCTCGTAGGATCAAGACACTGAACCGGGAGCACTACTTTCAAAGTTTCAATCCAGTGCCCCACCTGGATCACTTTTGTGCTCTATCGACTTCACTGGCCCTTGTGAGCACCTACCACAACATAGACAGCACGCTGGAAAACTCTTGAGGGAAGCTGAGTCCTCATCCCCTCGCAAGCGGTGTTTCACCCCAGAAGACAATGCCTGCATGCCAAGCGTGACCCCCATCAATGACTATGGGTCACATGTCGACAATAAGAGCCTGACATCCAAAATCGTGCAGCCGGGCAACCATTAGCCAACAACGAGAAGGCAAGAGCGCACTGATTCAACATGACGGATCCAATTCGTGAGAGTGTAAAGGCCATAGGCAAATAACTGCTGTCTAGAACAAATTTTCAACCCACTATAGGGACCTTTCCTAACCTCAATTATCCTCCGAAATGGGACATACGTGTTATACAATCGGAGCAAAAAATTGGTCCTACAGGCACAAAACGCCCTCCACATGATAGGTTGCTACTGACGATTTCCTACTAAGTGCAAATAAGCCAAGTACATCCATGCGGGTTGTTTGAGTGTTAGTCAGCGATTATAGTTTCTCAGTGCCATGACCTCCTTATAGGAGTGAGCACAATCGGATAGATACGTCTATCTAAGCTCGACAACAATCTATAAGGCTTAAGCGACAATCATATTTTCTTAGTCCCACGACCTCCTTATAGGAACAAGCATAATCACACAAATGCATCCATCCAAACCCGACAATGACAACAACGCTTAAGCAGTAAATAGAATCAATGTTAGACGAAGAAAAATTAATGCACACTCAAAGACATCAACGACAATTATTAGAGTAATCTAACTAAATTATTAAAGAGTCAAAGTATACATTAGGATTATCAGCATGCATAAAAAATGTACACAAAGAGCTGCCTACGCTTACTGCTCAGATGACTATCCTAGGGATAGGGGCTCCCTAATGTATGTGGCGCAGGTTCCCCTCCTACCTCCGGAAAGTCCACCAGGTCAGCTAACCATCGAGCTCCAACATTCATCGAGTCAAGAAAATCAATAGGGAATTCTGGAGCCACCAAGGATGCAATTTTTCTATTGAAGGGAACACCATCTCGAAACCACTCGTCCATGGTGTAGCTGACTTCATCAAGACGGAATAGAGACCTTAGCTCACCTTCAAGCTGGGGGTACTCACTTCGGAGATTAGCGAGTCGTTGTTGTGTTTCCTGAGGCTCATCCTTGAGCGAGGTGATCTGATCCAAAGCTCGAGTGTTTTCCTCTGAAGGCTCTAGGGATCTCACCTCCAACTCGAACCATGCCTGGTTAAGATAGGTAACTCGCTTTTTACTCCATAAAGCCTTGGCAAAAATAGCATTCATACGCCACATTCTCTAGCGCAGCAAGATCTATGCGTGCCTAGGATAGTCACAAGATCTCAACATCCCTCCAATGCAATGTCATTCCACCACTTGAAGTACCTCATGAACCTACCAAGCAGCAAGCTACGGTCAGTCAAGAATGATGGTAAAGAGCATAGCAATAGAATAGAGAAACCTATGACACATTACTTCATTGTAAGGTTGCCCTCCCTAGTGTGACGGGTCAGGAGAATCCTTAGCTCTAATTCTATCCGAAATCGGCAAGGTTCACAGAGGCAGCGCACTACGGGGATGAGGTGCCTTGAAACATGGAGGAGGACTAAGCCCACCCAAAGCACTTGGGGGCTTGGATATCTACTCTTCAGGACGGAATGCCCCCTCAGTAGCAACGTTACCCTTCGGGCCATCTCCAACCACTTCTTCCTCTGCTTGAGCGCTTCCAACAACCTCATTGATAGAAACAGTGGGAGAGGTAGATGTAGACTTTCTTGGAGAAGAAGCCACCAAGATTGAGATCCCTTGCTTGGCACGACTGAAGCATTGATCCATTCACCTAGCTCACCAGCCAAGGGCTTCCCTACTCCAGCATCAGAGTTTGTCGGGAGCTCCCACTACTTGGTAAAATGCAAATCATCCCACGAAGACTCATCCAAGCCAAGCCTCCTTAATGTCTCACAAGCACTCGAAGCAGGCGCCCTTGCGCAGGCCGCTTCAATCTGCCGACATTCCTCAGAGGGAGTAGGCAATGGAGGAGCTACCTTGTCAAAGACCTACTCAGAAGAGTCTCAGAAAAGAAGACCCCTATACTTCCTCTTGGGATGATGACTCGGTGTGGCGGAGGTGTCGCCCTTCTCCGCTTGAACCTCTCACTGCACTCCATCTAGAGCATCCTGGGAGACCTAGTGATCAATTCGGCACAGCATACCGGTGTACTACTCGACCAGTTACGTCAACGGCTACGCCATCTGTTCCTTGCCAGGCAGCACATCACCGTTGTAGGCGTTGCTGACTTTGCCCCAGTTATTCAAGACTCTCCAATTGGCATTGGCCGCTGTGAAGAAGAAGCACGCCTTCTAGCCCATTATTGAGCCTAGATTGCCCCTGTTATCTTGACATTCGTGCGGGGCGTGAAGAAAATCCAGTCAGCCTCTTGGTTGACCCATAAAATTACCTTCAGGGCTCAACATCTAGGATAAGCCCTTTAGTGCAGAAGACGATAGATAGAGTTATCAGATACCGAACAGTGTTTAGATAAAGATGAGCCACTGTGATTTTCAGAGCCCTTAGAATCTCGCGTGGCTCCCTCACATCCAAAATGTGGACATCGGTTTCTAAATGCTCCTCATAGATGGTTGTAAATCCTGGGGATGAGAGCAAGCCACGTCATCAACACTAGGCACAACATAATGAATGATACTCGAGATGTGATACTTGTTGTACAAAGACTCTATCGCTCTGCCAGGGATGATGGATGCAATATTGGTGACACCTTAGGGAGCCATTCAAAAGACTGCAAAAAAAAAAGGATGGAGAATGGTCAACTAGGGCAGAGATGTTTACAGAGTGAAGAAGTGCAGAAATGGCTGAATGAAAATGCTTAAATAACCAACTCCTAAGCCCAACAATGGCGTCATTTTAGGATATCGAAGACGCGCGTCTCCATGATGATTGCGACATGTGCCATTACCGCAAAGTGCAGCGACGCATCTATTCATCGGCCTTGTTATGATGATCGATGCAACGTCTCCCTACGCAGCACGCTGACAACTGGCGGCCCTAATGCTTAGATCGGTGAGTCGGCAATGCAACACAGGTACTGATGACCTAACACATCATTTTCCAAGACTACAAACTAGCAACGTACAATCTTGGCAGGCTTAAGGCTAATTCGATCAGCTTGTATCCTGACCAAGCATTCGGGATATTTTTCTTTGGGTTAGATTACCAGAAACTAAGTCGCTAGTGGTATGAAATGACAGATTGTGAGTAATCAAGTAGTGAAAAACATCACACAATCACTTTAACTATTCACACTATGTAAGAATATTGGAACCATGCAATGTGCAAATAAAAAATATTCTGTAGTTTCATTCATTAATTCATTTTGCATAGTATAAGTTTAGAACAATAGACGTACAATTCAGAAGAAAATAAAAGTACATGAAGTTGTGGTCTGACTATATTTGTCTGACCGACCTTCAGGGTGGACAACTACAAGAGGAAACTACACAGGTTGATCATCGCGTCATTCGACCTGAGAGGTTAGCACAATGGGAAAAGCATGTAGAAGCTCTCCCCTGCAAGAATGAGGTGCAAAGAATAAGTTCTTACTTAGGAGGCAACCACCAAAAGTCGTCCACCAAAACTAACCGTAGATGCAGAGGATTGACGTCACTGCCCCAAATGCGGTTGGGCAAGGCTATCCCAAGATGGGATTGTAGATTAAGAGTAGGTCAACCACTTGGAATGTGGGCATCCGAGATGTCGATCGTAGCCGCATAGTTCACAAGTCTCTATGTCTATGCCATACCCAACACGGCGACGACAGCTTAAAGTTTGACGTGGGCTCGAGGAAGCTCCTCTTCTAGTAGTCTTTAGAGTGGTCCTCCCACTGGCAGTAGAGGATGGAGTCACTCAACCGAAATGGGCAGGATATTACCCACTCCCATTAGAAGGGCTAAGCCGCCACTCCTTCAAGGCCACCCTGGCAATGACCACTTGTCACCGCCTAGGAGGAGAGGAAATTGGCCACTGAAGGCTAAACCTCGTTCAGTACTAAGCCTTGTTCAGTGCAACAT
>JAOVVI020010830.1:0-12907 GCA_028571085.2 Nepenthes alata
GAGGGTTCCTTAGCGAGTGAGCACATCTCTTGGCTGCCTTTGAAGAGATGATGAGGAGATTCTGGCTCACCCTGCCCTTGGTGGGGGTCCGAGAAGGAGTTGGATGGATTAGTTGGACACCCGAAGCTCTTGATGAAGGCCGCTTTAACTCCCGCATTGCGGTTCACTCCTCAGGCTAATGAGGGTGGTTCGGCCACTCTGTTGTCGTCATGTGCCTTCCCTCCACGGTGTGACTTGTCTGGAGTCTAGTGGGACCGTGGCGGAACCTCCGCGGGGATATTTCCTGCCAGTGGGGTGCATCGCTCATGGTCTCCGCTTCATTGAGTTTGAGCTTGGACTATGGAGGGGGCAGAGGATGGAGCCCCGGTTAGGGGATTGTTGGGATTATTCCCCCTAATTCTCTCGGTGGCTTCGGCTCTGGTGCGGATCCCGCTCCGATGGATAGTGCTGCGGTCGCTTCAACTTTGGGGGGCTTCGCGTGGCTGCGTTCGTCCGCTTGTTGGGCCACCAACAGCTCCGACCGTGGTGATCTCCTGTAGATCACGTTCCCCGAGCTTGTCTGGGGCAGTCACCGCAGCCCTTGGGCCCCGTACCGTTGTTTTCCATCGTCTTTCTCGTACTTTTGTCGCTGTAAATTTTTTACTTAGTAAGAAAGCGCTGATTAATAAAAGAAGTAGCCCTTTTATCTTCATTTTTTCCTTCTCGCTGTGCATGCTTTTTCTTATTGACTATCTTCTCCCGGCGAGTCGCGTCTTGTTTTGTGGGGGCAAGAAGACCACCATTGGCGGTCACGTCCCTTGGCTTGTCTGGCGCATTAAATGCGCGTGTGGTCAGGAGGTGCTGTGCCATAATGGTTTGCCTTGGAAATACGCGAGGCCTCAGGGATCCTCCACGTGGAGGACACTCGTTGGCCGTGCGCTGGTGCCTTTTGTTTGCAGAGCGCAGTCATTTTAGGAGAAACTCTCGTCTATTTAAATGCGCAAATCCTCCCTGAGACTTTGCACTTTCCCTTGTTTACGCACCCAACAATTGTTAGTCCTTCCTGTGCTCGCTCTCGCTGCAATTTTGATGGAGGAGTCGTCATCGTCATTTGAATCGGAACGTTCTTCTGGCACGTCAGAGACTAGGCCCCACGCTCTCAGGGCTTCGAGTGCCGCCACATCAGGAAGGGGTCACTCTGAAGCCACTGTTGCAGGCTCTGCTCGATTCCCGCGGGTGCCTCCAGGCTTTGAGAGGGCTGAGGGGTTTGCCTCTTCCCGGGAACGTGCTCCAGGGAGGGTAGACCTCTTGCTCCGATGGATCACCAAGAGAGTTGAGGGCATTGAGGCGCAAGTGCGAGTCACAGTGGCTGAGATGGAGCGGTTGAGGGCCCGAGCGGCACATTTTGAGGAAGCGTGTGCTGAATCGGAAGCGAGGGCTTCGCGACTCGTCAGTGCTAACGTGGAGGTTCAGGCCCGCATTCTGGGTCTTGAAGAAGAGAACGAGCAGCTGCAGCAACAACTTGGGGCAGAGGTCGCGCGGATGGGGACGGAGTTGTGGTCGAGGTTCCTGCCGGAAGAAGTTGGTCCTGCGCTGGAGAGAAATTACCAGGACGGAATCTGTCTCAGCCGGAGGCTAGCCTCGCTGGAGGACCCAAACTTCCACGTCGGCATTCTGAACTCTCACAACTCCAGCGCCCAAACGTGCACTCATCTGGTCAAGTACCCGGCTCCGAGTTCTTCTGTGGATCGTGCGGGGCATTAGATGATAGTCACTACCGCAAGCCGTTGTAACCACTTTTTAATAGCTGTCGTAATGAAATCCATCGTTTTGTTCTGCTGATTTGTTTCCCGTAGTTTGTGTTGCTAAATTTTTATTTTCATTCCCGTGCGCCTCTTTGGTGAGCTTCATTATTGTAAGCCCGCATTTAACGTGGAGGTGCCAGTGTGGATTTTTGTCAGGCGACTGAGGTGACTCCGCTTTTCAGACTAGCGTATGGCCATGATTGCGGGCGACTACGGTCCCTACGACGCTCCACGGGGCAGGCACGTGTCTCAGCCATTCATGGTGAGCGTCATTTGGGTTTCCCTCCCGCTGGTCTCTTATTACCTATTTAAACTTTCTATGGCGGTTTTTCACCGTGCTGAGATTTTCGCATTCCTGACTTGTATTGTGGGAGAGGTATGACAAAGAAGAGAGATAGTTCTTCTTCTTCTCAGGCTCTCAGGGCAAGCCGTCGGGGAGTCTATAACACAAGGTCTATCTTGATGCCCAGGCCATTGCTGCCCTTGCGGTAGATTACGGCATCCCTAGCGATTAGGGCCACCGTGTTGCCGGCTGCACAGATAGGGCCAGCGCCCCCCAAGAGGCTATGTCACAGTCTACAAACACCACCTGAGAGGGGGGCTTCATTATCCCATGCCGTACACACTGTACGCACTGGTGGAGGCGTTGGGGATTCCGGTGGCGAAAATTTACCCCATCGCTCTATGCTATCTAGTGCTCTGTGCATCTTCGCTCGCCTTCATGGCGGTTCCTTCGATGCCAAGGCGGCCAGACTGATCTTTCGCTTCACGGAGTCTCAGGATTGGGTGTCTATGTCGTCAAAGACTGGATTCCATTTTTGAGGGACCAATCCGAATTAGGTCAAGAACTGGAAAATCCGATACTTTTTCTTGTAAGAGCCCCCTAATTCTGAGCTTTTGCGCACGTGGGGCCCGATTTTGGGGTTCTTCCTTGAAAAGCCGTCGGCGGAGGACGCTGTGGGGGCAGCAGAGTTGGTTACCGCCATCCAATCCCAGATGACAAAGTTCTCTGTCTAGGGCTATTTCTTGACGTCCATCACGTCCGAGGCCGCCAAGTGGGGGCCTTCGTTGGGCTAGAGTGTTGCCGGTCCTGGCAAGAGAGAGCCCGGGGGAGTTGTTGCTCCTTGATCGTCCGGAGGTGACGAGGAGGAGAGTGGCTCGCTGTCGGAGTTGTCTTCAGACGAAGAGGAGGTTAAGACTCCCCTGAAGTGGTTGAGGGAAGCGAGAGTGGAGGTCCCAGAGGCAAGCTATTAGTTTGCCGTTGAGATTCGGGACCCGATCCTGGAGGTGGCTGCGAGCGGGGGGAGGTCGTCAAACCACCGTTCAAAGTCGAAGAGATGGAGCCTCAACCTACTGGGAGCCTTCCGCGCATCCCAACGCCAGTATGTTTACGGGTGCAGCTCCGGGAATGGCGAGCGGCGTCTTGGACCTTGATGACCCAGAAGGGATCGCACGCGTCAATGCCCGTGCCAACGTCAGAGTTAGGGGGATCCTTGGAGCCGACTGTTATTTTTGTGGAGCCCATTTCGGAGGATGAGATCCTCGAGGACATCCCTACAGCATTGGAGGCCGGAGATGTATTGGTTGCCAGCTCGCCGGGAGTTGGGGCAGCCGTAGTCGGGACATCTTCAGGGTCGGAGCCCCCAAGCGTGCCTTCATCTGCCACCCTTCTGGCTAGCCTGGCCCCTGCGGCTGAATAGGAGGAGCCCAGGTAAGGGCCTTCGTTAGGTGGTCTTACACATCCCTCGAACGCCGCTCCTACTCAGGTACGATCGTCCCTATCTGGCCGCTCCCTTGTTGCCGTACATTTCAGGGATTCTTCTGATGTCACTTTCTTTCCGTGTAGATTCCTGGGGATGCTGACCATTTCGACGGACTATTCACCCTCCTCCACGAGGGCTTCCAGCGGGGGCTGCACGCTGTTCATCATACGAGAGCCTAGGTCGACTCCCTTCGAGGGGACAGCGAGCGGGCGCAAGAGGAGGTCAAGCGCTTGTAGTAGAAAGTGGCACACATGGAAGCTGCGCTCGCCGCTTTGGAGGATGACCATTCATGCCTGTCTAGGGATATGATCGGCCGGAGCACCCCGTCGGAGGCAGAGCACTTGTTAGAGGCTCGATATTGGGACGTCATTCGTCTGTGTCGAAGGATCGCTTCCTTGGCTACTCCTGGTGTACCCGAAGGAGTCTTTCATCCTGGGAACACTGGGGTCAGGGAAGCATCCCATTTGAGGAACTTTCTTGAGGAAGCCGGTCCGTCCAGTCCCCCGAAGTAGTCTTTTCTTGTATATGTTGCTCCATTGCTTTTGTATTTACTTATTTTTGGCAAATGGATAAAGAGCAGTTCCTTTCTATCTCGTATACGTTGTCTCCCGATGTGGCATGCAAGACCGCACCCTTTGTTCAATGTGGTATGTGAGGTCATGCCCCGTATTTGAAGGCTAATCTCGCAAAGCTATTGCCGCCAAGGCCCTGGTCAGATGCCTTCTTGTGCTGTGCTCGCCCTTCGTCAGAGGATGTCGTCGCATCTCACGCGTTTGATGGGAAGCTCGATTCAGTAAGGTGGATGTCATCGCAAGTCCCGTGGAGCCACACCAAGGGTCATCCGGGTTTTCAGGCCACGACAACTGGGCTCCGGGTCTAAGCCTTAGTTGCGTGGTATCCGTGGGAGGTGCATGGCCCCTTCTCAAGGCGTCATAGTCACCGTATTTAAGGTCATAGCCCTCGACTATCGTAGACTGAGGGTGCTCTCTTCTGCGTGAGAAGGTCGCCGCACGCTTGTGATTCTTGCCCCCTAAGGTTTTTGTTGGCCGAGAATCGGGAAGCCTCCAAAGCTCCCTGGCATAATATTTTGACCGCCTAGGTCGACTAGCGTAGAGCTATGGTAGATGTGTCCCCTTTCGGAATTACTCGCCGTGCGGGTGAGGTTTTTTCATGGTCACTTATGGGCCGCTTGGTGCAAGGCCAAGGGTTTGCTTTACGAACGAACGATAGTCCTGCCGACTTAGGGGCAGTCTAGGTTGTTTTTGTTTAAAAATTCTAAGCATGCCAACACTTCACACAAATGGAGATGCAGAATAACAAGAATAACTAATCTTATTAACAAAAAGCATAACGCATGTACAAGCATTCAACATGATGCGCGTGCGTACCTTACATGGGCTGGCGTGGTGTTACTGGTAATATTTTCTTAAGTTGACGGCGTTCCAGGTCCGGAGTACCAGTTTGCCGTTTTGGGCGTGTAACTTCTACCCTCCGCCCCGGAGTATTGCGGAGACGAGGAATGGGCCCTCCCATCCTTGGGAGAGCTTGTTCCTGTTCGCGGTCTTTCCCGTCCCCTCAATGCTCCGGAGGACCAGATCTTCAACTTTGAGAGGGCGTGCCTTCACCCGCTTGTTGTAGTATCACGCGACGCGCTGTTGATAGGCTACGATTCGCACTTGCGCCGTATTTCGAACCTCCAAGAGTAGGCCTAGGTTTTCCCAAATCCTTTCTGAGTTGGTGGCTGGATCGAAGCATTCGACTAGTAGGCTTGGCATTCCCACCAACACGGGGACTACAGCCTCAGCCCCAAAGCAGAGATTGAAGGCTGTCTCTCTCGTTGGCTCCCGCTGGGTTGTCCGATACGACCAAATTATGGACGGTAGCTCTTCGACCCACGAGCCCCCGGTGTCCTTTAGCTTGGTCCTCAACCCGTGTAGCAACGTGTGGTTGGTGACTTCAACTTGCCCGTTGGCCTGAGGATGCATCACAGACGTGTGGATCAGCTTGATGTGGAGGCGCCGCAGTATCGTGTGAATCGCTTGTTGGTAAACTGGGTCCCGTTGTCGGTCACTACGACCTCAGGAATCCCAAAGCGGCAAACGATATTCAAACGGAGGAATTTTGTCGCATTCTGCACGGTGATCCGGGTTAGAGGGACGGCTTCTACCCACTTGGTAAAGTAATTAATACCCACGATCAGGAACTTCCTCTGTCAGGAAGCCAAAGGTAACGGTTCGAGAATATTGAGCCCCCACTGCGCGAATGGCCAAGGGGACTGGAGGCAGTACAACTCTGTGTGCGGCTGATGCGTTATGGGGCCGTGGACCTGACAACTCTCTCACCTTCTGACGAACTCCATATCATCTCACTTCATGGTCATCCAATAAAATCCTTGCCGCATGACCTTTAATGCGAGGTTCTTTCGCCCAATGTGCGAGCCGCATATTCCCAGGTGCACCTCGCTCAGGGCGTACTCAGCTTCTTTCGGAGTAAGGCATTTCAGGAAAGGAATGGACTATCCCCGTCTATATAGCATTTCACCGAGGAGCGTGTACTAACCTGCTGTCTTCTTAATCTGCTTGGCCTTACCAGCATCATCTGGAAGAGTTCATTCAGTTAGGTACTTTCCTTATGGCGTCATCCAATTGTTTCCTGTGTCAACCCATAGTATTTCTTAGTCCACTGTGTCAATATTGGGCTCAGCTAGGACTTCCCTTGGCTCCCTGGCGTACTGCTCCGAGGATCTGGTAGCTGCGTCCCGGGCCAGTCAATCAGCCTTCTCATTTTCGGACTTGGGGACATGCGTGATCAGGAAGCAGTCAAACTCCTAGATCAGGGTATTCACCTTTGCCAAGTACCTAACGAGTTGCGGGTTCAACGCGTCGAAGTTCTCCTGTACCTGGTTGACCACAAGCTCGGAGTCACTGTGCACGACCGATGACTTCGCGGAACACTCCTTGGCCATGCGTAATCCCGTGAGGAGGGCCTCGTACTTTGACACGTTATTGGTGGCTGGGAAGGTTAGCGCGATAAGAGTATGTAATCTCCGTACCCTCCAACGTCTTTAGTACGACTCCAGCTCCGCTGCCGGCCTGGATGGACGATCCATCCACGTTGAGGATCCACACTAGAGGGTCGTCGTCTCTCACATTTCCAGGGCTGCCGGAGTCTTCTGGAGCCAGGGTTGTTGCCTCAACAATAAAATCTACCAGGGCCTATCCCTTCAAGGCTGGCCGGGGTCGGAACTCTACGTCGACCTCCAAGCTCGACAACCCAGTTGACCAACCTCCCAAAAGTCTCTGGTTTCTGCAGGATCGACTTTAAGGGTTGATCCATTAGTATGACGATCTGGTGCGACTGGAAGTAGGGCCGCAGCTTCCGTGCCGAATAAATGAGGGCCAACGCCAACTTATCGGCGTGAGGATAGCGGGTCTCCACATCCTTCAGCACCCGGCTTACGTAGTACAAGGACCGCTGCACTCCCTCGTGCTCTTTGACTAGTACAGAGCTAAGGGCCCTTGTTGACGTAGCCAAGTACAGGTAAAGGTTCTCGCCCTCGCGCGGCGAGCTCAGGAGGGGCGGACTAGCGAGGTACATCTTCAACTCCTTGAAAACTTCGTCGCATTCCTCGGTCCACCGGAACCCTAGCGATTTAGTGCCCCTCAATGCTTTGAAAAAGGTTAGATACTTCTCTGCCGACTTGGCGAGGAACCGTGAGAGGGCCGCTATTCGCCCGGTGAGCTTCTGCACTTCTTTCATCGTCAGTGGGGGATTCAGGTCGAGGATGACCTTGATCTTCTCTGGGTTGGCTTCAATGCTGCGTTGAGACACAATGAAGCCCATAAACTTTCCTGAAGTTACTCCGAATGCGCATTTGGCAGGATTGAGCTTCATCTTGTGCCGCCAGAGGACCTGAAAGGTCTCCTCTAGCTCGCTAATGTGGTCGTGGGCGATCTTGCTTTTCACGAGCATATCATCGACGTACACTTCCATGTTTCTCCCAATCTGGGTCTTGAACACATTGTTTACTAGGCGTTGATAGGTCGCATCGGTATTCTTGAGACCAAAGGACATTACCTTGTAGCAATATGTCCACTGGTCAGTCATGAAGGAGGTATGTTCCTCATCCTAGGGGTGCATCAGAATTTGGTTGTAGCGGGAATACGCATCCAAGCAGTTCAGGAGTTCGTGTTCGGACGTCGAGTCCACGAGTTGATCAACCATGTGGAGAGTGAAACTGTCCGTGGGGAAAACCTTATTCACGTCGGTGAAGTTGACACACATCCACCACTTGCCGTTGTTCTTCTTTACCAGCACGACGTTGGATAACCACTCCGGATATTGGATCTCTCGGATGAATCCGACATCCAGGAGACTTCTCACCTCTTCTCTTATGGCGATGAACTTCTCGATGGAGTGGTTCCTGCGCTTCTGCCGAACGGGTTTGCGGCTAGAATCAAGGCCCAGCTTGTGGACAATTACTTTGACTGGTATCCCGGGCATTTTAGCAGGAACCCAGGCGAACACGTCGGAGTTGGCCCTAAGGAAGGTAATTAACCGATCGTGTTCCGCGGGTCGGAGATATCTGCCCACATGGACGCACCTTTCCGGCTCTGAGAGATTCAGGGGGACCACTTCGGTAGCCTCTCCCGACTGGGCCTGCTGCAGCAGGGTTTCGTCACGGAGGTCAAGATCTTTATCCGGGCGGTACGGTGCCGCGGGGCTAACCTGGGATAGGTAGCATGTTCGTCCCACCTCCTGGTCCCCGAGCACTTCTCCCACACCCCACGGGGTGGGAAACTTCATATTTAGGTGCGGGATCGACGTCACGGCTCCAAAGGCCATGAGGAACGGTCTGTCCAATATGGCATTATAGAAAGATGGTAGGCGATGACAAGGAACGCCAGCTCCCGCGTTACAGAGTGCGGGTGGGTTCCCATAGTGACCTCTAGCTAGACCATCCCTTGTACGGGGACCGGTTTGTTGTCTAGGCGGTACAAGGGACCATTAGCCGCTCTTATCTGGCTTCGCCTCAATCCAAGCTTAAAGAAGGCGCTGAGATACAGTAAATTTTGTGAACTTCCATTATCTCTGAAGACTCGTTTCAGCTGGTAGTCAACCTTACCATCTGAAATGAGGGCGGATACAACGAGGGGATTAGTGTGGGGGAAGATTACATGGGCCATATCATCGCTACTAAAGCTAATGATATCACTCCTATCCCCTATCATTGCCCGTTTGTTGCTAGAAGTCCGCCTCCGCTCCCCTCACCCGGTGTCCCCGGCGGCTACGGTGGAGATCATGCTGACCACGCTGGCGGCTGTGCGGCCTCTCGACGGTTCGCTAGCCTCGCCTTCTGAGGTTACGAGGCCCTACCCCGAACTCTTCATGAACCTTTTAAGGTGTTCGTGGCAGATCAGGTCCTCTATCTCCTGCTGCAGGGTCCGGTAGTTCTCAGTCGAGTGTCTCAGGCAACGGTGGTATTGGCGGTATTTGGTCTGATCGCTGCCGCTGGGACCTGTTGGCATTTTCGGCCACTTGAAGAACTTTTCATCTTGGATCTGCATCAGGATGTTTGTACGAGTGTCGTTCAGGGGAGTTAGGGATGTTGATCGTGGTCCTTCCTAGGTCCTGGCGGAGGCCGCGGCTGCTTGCGGCGCTCCGGGAAGCAGTGGCTGTCGCCGTCCCTCTTCCGTTCGTCGGTAAGTCTGGTGGCTTCCAAGGGTCGGTCCGCTCGCTAAGGACAGTTTGCCTCGTTGGCCTCTTCGACCGTGATGTAAGCCTTGGTGACGACCTCCCGGAAGGTCTGAGGGTACTGGTGCAACAGGTGCTTAAAGAAATCCCCCGCCGCCAGCGTGGCGATGAAGGCATTGAGTTTCATCTCGTCAAAGAACTGGGGGATCCGCCACGCCTCGGTGATGAAATGGTTGAGAAACCGTTTCAGGCTTTCGTCCGATCTCTGACGGAGGTGGACCAGGTTCCATGGTTGACTCTCTTCTCTTCAGCTGAAGGCAAGTTGGTTCAGAAAACTATTAGCTAGCTCGTCAAACGAGCGTATAGAATTTGAAGGGAGACCATGGAACCAGAGCAACGCGTCCCCCCTGAGGGTGATGGGAAAGCACTGGCACATCAGGGCCTCGCTCGCTCCCTGTAGGGACAAATGGGTGCGGAAGTAGTTGAGATGATCCATCGGATCCTTGCTTCCGTCGTATCCCTCTAGGACAGGCATTTTGAATTTGCTCGGCAGCGGCTGAGTTTGCAGATCCATGGCGAAGGGCAACCTCCGAAGGTCGGAGGAGGATTGCGTGGGCCTCTCCTTGTGTAGGATGTCCCACAATACCTTAACTTTTTCCTCCATTGACGGGTCGGGAGCGCCTCTCTGCGCGTTGATGACATTGCGGAGCTCCATATGGTCCTGAGGGTGCGGCTGAGCTTGTTGATGGTGTGTGCTATCCACTTGAGGAGGTCGCTCATTGTTAGAGTCCACCGTGGTCGGCCTCCCGTGGTGTGAGAGTTGCGGGGGTTACGCCGCTCAGGGCTATCCCTTCGATCACTACGGTCGGGATGGCTTTTAGCTTCGTATGGATCCACTCCATTGGGGACTGCCTGGGCCACGGCATTGTCAGGTTGGTTGGATCTTCTCCTGAGGGCTGCCGCGAGGCGTCTCCTCCTCCTGGAGGAGGATGGTTGAGATACCGCGGGGCAGCCCCATAGGGCATGGAGTACTAGCTTTATGATGCCCACGTCCGTGGCCAAGCGGTGGACGCCGGGCTTCGGACAGGCGTCTGCGTGGCTCCTGATGGGAGGGTCCTCGCTGTGAGCGACGACGTTTATTGGTGGGGCACTAGCTTGAGCCTTGTTGTTTACCATTCTCTTTACTTCGGAAGGGAGGTAGGAAAGAGACACTAGGCTTCTCATCAGTTTTTCACAGACGGCGTCAATGTTGCGTCCCGGGTCCGTAATTGTTATACGGATTAGGGGGCCTCCGGGTTCCTGTCACGCTAAAGCGTTAGGAGGAGGGTCCGGTCTTCATATCTGTTAACCTGGGCCTGCACAACACAATCAACAAATAAGAGGTCAGTGGTCCGACGAGATTTCTCCCACCACAGCCACTCTGACACTCAAATCAGCAAGTCCCAAACTAAACAAAAATGATACACACGCTAAACGGTGTTCGCAAGGGTGCTGATGATGTGTAAGTGATGTGTGCTTATCAGTGTGGTGAATGCAGTGAGCAGGTAGTGGATGGCTTGGCTTTCTTGATGCGCCACAGTGGGTGGCAAACTTCCCGTCGCTTGACTAGGCTTGGGAATCTAGATCTTGAGAGTATCGGGCTCGTTAGCTGCCTCGAGTCTTGAGTTCTATTCTTTTCGATAGCTCTCCCTCTTTTGATCTGGGAAATGGAGGAGGAAACCGAAGTCCCTCCCTCCCTATGCGGAGGAAGGGAGCTCTTATAGGCTCCTTCCTAGGGGACTTTGGTCGCGAGAACTCCCGTTGCTAGGGTTCCTTGGCCGCCGGTCACTGTCGCTGACCGCTGATCATGTCGGTTGTCGCTTTGCGGTAGCAGGCAGGCTCCTGAGTGCTGCCGGCCACGCTTGGTGTCCCCTTGAGTCGAGATTGGTTGATTGCCTGCGGGCGGCTGCTTGAGCCGCCGTCGCAGCGTTGGCTGCTTTCCCATTGGCTTGTTTCTTCTCTCACCTAGCTATTGTCCAGCAGTTCATTAACGCGCTGCAGGTTGCCCGTTGCCTTTCGTTAGCTGGTTGCCATGCAGGCTCCTTGTGCAGTTGAGCTAGACTTGCAATTTTTTTGGACCTTAGTATGGGACCCAACAATTTCATTGCAAAAGAATATTACATTCTTTTACATCAATGAATTCAAAAGTACAATCATTTGCAAAAAAAAAAAAAAAAAAAAATCAACATATTTTCTATATTACTTTGCACAACTAAGAAAACAATGTGCCATAATTATTTTTGTTGGCAATTTGTAACTACTTTTTTTATTTTTTGAGTCTATAGAAATACCTCCTTTTAAAATAATGTGGCCTAAGAAAATCAATTCCTTATGCCAAAATTTACATTTTTTTAATTTTATGAATGACCTTCTTTCTTGAAATGTTTGCAATGTAATGGTCAAATAAGCATTGTATTTTTAGTAGCTCTTCAAAAAATCAAATGGCATCAATAAATATAATCACTATTTTGTTTAAATAGAGTTAGAACACCTAATTTATTTAGTGTATAAATGGTTCAACGACGCTAGTCAAACCAAATAGTATTACAAAAATTCACCGTGACCAATCCTTGTTATAAAAGATGTCTTTGTTATATCCTCTTTCTTAATTTTTTAAATTGATGATACCTTGAATGAATGTCAATCTTCTAAAAACCATGGGCACATTTTGATCAAATAACTACAATTCTCGTCAAAGAATGGTTGTTTTTTATTGTGCTCCTATCTTATTTTTGATAATTAATATATAATCTCATAGATCCATCTTTCTTCTTTACAAATATACAGGAGCATATTAAGGTGATACACTTGATCAAATAAAACCTTAGCCCAATAGTTTTTGCAACTGCTTCATTAATCCCTTCAACTCTAAATGAATCATTTTTTTTACAAAACTTTGGAGATTGGTGCAAATCTCGACAACAAGTCAACAAAAAATTTAATTTCAATTCTCGACGACGATCCAAGTAAATCTTCTAGAAACGCAATTATACTCTATAACTATCAAAATTTCTTCAATTGACATTGTACCTGCCAGCGGAGTTGACATATCTAATGTAAGTTTGGCAGTTGCTTCTTAATGAATGATACATGTAATACAAAAATAAATTATGATGATTCATAACTCTTACTTTCTTAAAAATCAAAGGGACACATTAGCTTAGAAAAATACAACATTTTATAAAAATAATTTACACTTGTATGATAGCATGCCAATCAATCTATGACTAATATTGCAATAAAATTATTTGCTTAGTATAATAAATCTACTGATAATTTAATCCTATAGACCCAAATTACACATTTAGGGTATACTATATCGGCTATTATAGATTTACACATAAGTGCAAATACTACTAGTACATAATCCAAAATTCTTGATAGTATATGTAAATGATAAAACAATTTCGAAGACAAATAAATGCGTAGACCTTGAATTTACTAACATGTGTATAGATTTTTGAAAATTAAGAATTCAACTTTTGTGACGACCCGACTTTTAATTACCATCAAAGCCGTCGTCAATACTAATTTATAATATAAATAGATAAGCATAAAATTTTTTTCTTTTCCTTACATCAAACCTGAGATGCATTCAAAAGATTAATACTTTCATAACTCCCAAAA
>JAOVVI020010831.1:0-12906 GCA_028571085.2 Nepenthes alata
AATATTTAACTAATTATAAACTATGCATGTGTAATGTAAAATATATCTCTCCTATGTGTAGTGTATGTGTGATGTATGAATGTGCATGTACTAGTGTAATATAGAAATCCTTAGACGAAATCATAAAATCGTGGGGGAGGACGGACTGTGCGGACGCTTCGCCTCTGTGCAGGAGCTGCTAGACTATCGATAACAAGTCCGATAACAACTTTGCATTTTAAAGACTTTATTTACACAAAATAATCATGGTGACTAAGTTAACACTCAAATAATGAATCAATTTGAGTAATGAGAGTGGAGTGTTTATTTAATAATTGCATTGAGCCAATTGAAGGGATAAACAACCACAGAATCTAATATTCTACTAATATTTTACAAATGCAAGCTCCTTAGCACAAAAGTAGGGACCTTTTGCTCGAAGTAAAAAAATGTTACAACATCTTTTGCTTCAACACTTTCAGCAATTTATTGCTAAATACTTATTTAGACTTTTTTTTTGGTACCACTAAAACTTAAATTAAAAGATAATATGACATTATCATTCAGATAATATACTCTAATTAAAAACATCCCAGGTAAGAGTTTGTCTCAATAAGTCTGTCCTTTCTCATTTTTTTTTACTTGCTATCTAATTTAAGTAGTAGAATTATAACTTAAGCACTGGAACTCTGAATTGGAAAACAAATCCCATATTTTGATAATTTATTTTGGTTTTGTAATGTGTAGAATTCTAACTAGAAGGCTTGCTCAATTGGAAATTGCTGGTCAATTTCTAACTTTTGGTGCCCATCAAAGCCTAAATACTATCTTTAGTTTTCAGAGATTCTAAACTTTAAATACATGTGAGCTCCAAACAATGAATTCTAAATTTTAGAGAAGAAAGAGGATAGGGCAGTTTAAGTTTGTTTTTTAATAGAATAACTAAAAAATCTTTTAATTAAAATTTGGTAGCAATTTACTAAAAAATTTAATCAATTTAAATTTAAAAAAATTATTAAAATCAAAAATTTTTATTTGAGCTGCTTTGTGAGTCGAACATTATTTTATTAATGCAAGTTGATGTCAAGAAGGAAAGAAACGCAACTTGAGCACGACAAGGGCAGTTATATTTTTTCCCTTTCCATTTAGAAGAGAGTCGCAAAATTGTCTAAGGCGGAAGTCCAGGATCCATTCCGTTTTCTTTCTTGCAATCGTTGATTATATTTCATTATACGGAATTAGTGATTGAAGTGTAATTTATATCAAGTTGAGAGAGAGAGAGAGAGCGGGGAGGGGGCGGGAGAGGAAGAGGTCACCCGTTTGAATCGATGGAACAACTCGTCAACTTCATAATTCGACCCCCCAGGTAACTCATCTACGTTCTGGATTCAGTTTGAATACCGAATTTGGTGTTTGCGGGTCATTTGAGTAGTTGGGTTCAGTTTTTTTCGTTCCCATTTTTCGATTGATTTTTTTGGTGGTATAGATAATAGATGAGGATTACTCACCCATTTCTAATGTTCATGATCTGTGATCTTTTGACCAAGTAGTTTACATCTGAACATCCCCCATTTAAGGGATGTTCTGCATTTAGCTCGTTAGATGTTGAGTCAATTGATTTGAGTATTTTTCCACTATTAGTGTTAGAATTTTAAAGAAATTTCACTATGGGCTTTCTCTACTATGCTGGGAATGTATTTTAGTGTTTGTTATAGAGATCCAAGGGGACTGTTCAATCTGATTATTGGGAATTGGCCAATAGGGTTGTTTTCCTGCTATTTGAAGAACTTTGGCATCTCTATTTTCTGTCACTGGCTAGTCATCTGATACTATCTTCTTTTTGAAAAATCTCACCCTACCAAGGGAGTGACGTCAAAGTTGCTAAAAAATCCTTCAAATTTCAACTTCAGTTTATGTAAATTTGGTTGCTTATATGATAACCTCACATTTAAACAGAAGATGCATTCATAATGGTGTGCCTAGGTTTATGCAAACTTAGCTTATTGTGAGATGTCTAGTCATTTTCAATGGAATATACAAATTGCCGACAAGAAGCCCATTGCCCACGCAGAGGGAGATAGAAAGAGGGGTCGATGACAATAAGCATATTACTATTAGAAGCATCATCCACCTACATGAATAATGTCATGACTATGTGTGCATGCTGACCCAGATATCCTATCGCCATGTCTCTTTTTTAGATCATTAGAGGTTGACATAGCGCACACACTCATGTACTACATTTTTCAAGAGGTTCTTTTTTAGCTGATAGTAATGCAACTGTGGTTGAAATACATAAGATCCAACAATAAGCAAAGAGAGAAATACAAATATAAACTTTTGGGATGAACACAAGTGTTCTTTTGATGTTTAAGTATGGACCTTGCTTGCCTGGTTATCTAGGTAAAATTCATTAGGCAGTCAAGGATAGCAAACACTGGAGTATACTCACATGCATGTGTTGATATATTCATATTTATAGTTGTATTCTTTCCATCTTATAGGTATATTGGCCAATTTTTAGTTTCAAAGATATGAAAATTTGATGTCAGTATGAGGGATTTTAATTCAATTTGGGTTGCAGAGCTGAATACAATCCAGAACATGACTTACTAGCTCAAGAATTCATGCTAAATGGGAAATGGTACCAGAGGAAGGACATAGAGGTAAGATTTTAGTGCAAGTATATAAAAGGGTTTTTTAATCTTGGCTTTGTCCCTCTTATTTAGTTATGAGTTCTCTGTTGATATGAGTTGATTGAATTGTTCTATTAGGCAAAATTGTTTTCTTGTGGGAGTAGTTGGTCATCTGCATTTAAGGCTCATGCCGGCTCATCAAAATCACAGAAAGCAAATGACTAACTTATGTTGTTACGTCCGGTGCAATTAAATGACTGCATAATTTAATTGTCAAATGTCTTGACATTTGAGAATAATCCTTGATCTTGGGTGTCATTTTGAAGTGAGCTAGATCAACTATTCCATGGTGTATTAGTTACTCATCGTTCTAGGTTCATTTTTGTGATGCTTTTTGTTAATTGTCCCAAAGAAAAGACTGAGTCTGTGGCACTGTTCTTTTGATGACTTTATCCAGGTTGAGTTGTATGTTGGGCTATTCAAGTTGGAATAGGTTTAGTATCTAACTCATGATGTTCCATTAGATGGCAATTGCTTGGCAACCGTAGCAATTGTGGTGGCAATGTGAAGACACAAAGAAAATTAGGGTTCTTGAGTAAGAATGTGAAAACAGCCGTATTTCTGGAATCCTGTATCAGGTTCTACTGCCTAAATCCTCCATCTGCAACTCTTCACAAACTAGCTGCAACCCAAATATCAGGACCACTGTGATTTGTGCAACCACAATTAATGATACAAATCCCAAGATAACTGTGATTTGTGCAACACATCCAACGACATCCACAATAATGAAAAAGACACAGAATTTTGGTATGAGAGGATCGAGTACACAATCAAATGAACCTCTTACAAAGAACCATGAAATTGCCACCCAATCAGCTCAAGTCAATCACATAGCATAATCTAGGAAAAATTGAAGAGATATCTCAGATTGGGAGCATATAATGTCCCTCCTCCAACCCAAGTAATTTTCAGAGCAAAAACTAAGAGGGCAATAGAAACACCCCGAAGGTCCAAAGTGCCGCCATCATCTCACGGGCGTGCTATCAAATTAATCAACAGATTATCCCCCTTTTTCTCTTGATGCATCACCTTATTTATTGTTACGGTAATAAGCAGAATATTTAAGATTGTGATTGGCGTAAATCAATTGGGGATTATTCTTTTTTATTTTGTTTTCTTCATTTATGTAAATATTTCCTTTATTTTAATAATATGTTATTCAATATAATGAAGAGAAAGGGGAAGGAGGGATTTTCTCCTTCACTTCCCACATTGATATTAACCCTAATCACATGGTATCAGAATATTAGGGTTTCCTCTAACCACCATTTTTTTCAAAGGTTCATATGAATGAAAAGACAATTTGCTTTTGTCATCTTTTTTCTTGATATGTTTTGTTCTGTCATGTTGAATTGGACTTTGAGAATGGTCACTGCTGCCTTGTTGTCACAGTGCAACAGAAGGAGCGTATTACAAGACATATGCCTAAATCACACATCAATTTCTTGAGCCGTAGGAGATCAAAACCCCCGTGGGCTACTTCATGAAAGTATATTATGCTTTTGCACCGATCTAGCCACAAATACTGGGAAAATGAAACTCTTATTAGGCTAAGACTTTACCTTGACCCATGATTACTCTTCTTACTGTAACATAAAGATAGCTAATTATCTTAGGAACAAGTTTTCCACCTAGAGATTTGCAATATTTAGATGTGTATCTTCTGTCGCCTGGTGACTTGGTCCAATCAACATTCATATAAGCTTCAACTTTCCAGTGATCATGATTTGGAAATAACAGTCTTTCCAAGAGCATATTTTAATGACCTCAAGACGTGACATATTGAATCCAATGGGACTTGCTAGGATCATGCATAAACTGACTAACTCTACTGATGACATAGGTGATGTCTTGCCATGTAGAAGAAAGTTAAATCAACCTCCCAACAAATCTTTGGTATTTGCTTCTTATCACTTTTTCATCATCACCAATTCTCAAACAATAATTGGCTTCCATAGAAGAATTCACAGGTTTGTCACCTAGCATGCCTCTCTTCTAGTAAAGAGCAGTCTGCATTATCTAGCAAGTATCCTTTAGTAATCTCAGCCATACTAAATCTGTCAACACAGATAGATTGTTTGAGTCCATTCAGGGGGGGACCTTCTATTGGTAGACTAGGAAAACCAGGAGGGACCTTCTATTTGTAGACTAGAAAAACCAGGAGGGACCTTTATATGTACACTTCCTCTTTTTTGTCCTGAGGAGAAATGCACTCTTAACATCTAGCTATTGTAAATCCCATCCCAAATTATCTGCAAGGATAGCTGCACCCTGATGGAATTCAAATTGGCTGTTGTTGCTGCAGTGTCCATTTTATTGAACTTTTTCCGGGGTTTCTTAAGTCATTTCAGTTAGGTCACTTGCTGATGTTTCTGGATACTTAGATCATCTCTTGTAGATGAAGCTGTTTAAAATTTAAAAATAGGGTTTCCTTGATCTTCTCAGGAGTGGTGGTCTGGTTTTCCTGTTCATGGCTCCCCAAGTTATTTTTTGGCTTCCAAGTAGAAGTGCTTTAAGGAGATCTGAAGGAGTGTAATTTCATGAATTTGGGGAACATGTCTACAAACAAAAATGCTGCATTTGTGGAATGTCGGCTGCTTCTGGAGAAGGGTCTGCTGGTGTTTTGAATCCACAAGAAAATAATGAGATCGGGTAGCTTGATAAGGAAATTGAAGAATTGTTATTTCAGAAGGAGATATTTCAGCACCACAAACATCCAGAGCATTGTGGTTGAAGGAAGGGCAAAAATGCTATATCTTTTCACTGAGTATCCAATACACAGAATATTCAACAATATCGGTATGTTGGAAGTGAAGGTTGGTTGCTTAGTGATCAGAATGATATTGATGAAGCAGTTAGTACTTGTCATGAAAAATTGTTTAGCAGCATACTAATGTGACGCCACTGATTGATGATCTATATGTGGACTCTCTCTCTGTGGAATCTAGTTTGTGGCTGGAAAGAGAGTTCTTTGACAAAGCAATCAAGGTAGCTTCAAATGATTTGGCTAGTGATAAGCCCTGGGGTCAGATGGATTTATATTGGCTTTCTTCAATATTGTCAGGATGTGGTTAGGATGAATTTGTTGAGTTTTTTCAAAGACTTCCACTTTCCTGGTAAATTTGTCTCTTCCTTAAGGCTGCATTTATTGCGTCAATTCCTTAAGTAATTGGAAGTGAAGGACATTAAACATTTGAGACTTGTTAGTCTTTTGGGGGCCATTTATAAACTTTTAGTCAATGTGTTGGCATCTCATTTAAAGGTTTTTGTGGGCCAGCTTGCCTTGGAATCCCAAATCAGGTTTATTAGGAGTAAACAAATTCTTGATGTGTCCCTTATTGCTATTGTGTGTGTGCGTTGATTTTTTGTGTGTTGATTTTTTGTTAGATATCTGCTAAGAGGGGATTGGTTTGAAAGCTTGACATCTAGAAAGCTTATGATTATCTTAATTAATATTACTATTTGATGAATAAAATGGTTTGTGGTAAAATGGAGTGGCTGGGTGAAAAGATGCGTCTCAAAGGCTAATTTTTTTGTTATTATTAATTGGAGAATCTTGTAGCTTTTTTGGCTCCTCTCAAAGGCTTAGGTGAGGTGATCCACCTTTGCCTCTTTTATTCAATTCTGATGTGGGTTGAACTGATTTACTTGGAAAGCACTTGATATGGGTTTAATTTTGGCTCTTAGTGTGGGTAGGGTGAATGATCTCCTGTCAGTGCTTTCCCACGTAATTTTTTAAAATGGCGACATCTTCTTTTATGATGCTTGTGAAAGTAATTTGTTGAATTTAAGATGCATCTTGTTTGCTTTGAAAGCCTACTGCAGTTGAAGGTCAAATTGAATCTGTCAAAATTGATTTGCGTGGAAGATGTTGTGAATGTCTATTCACTATTCTGTCTTTCCATGTTCGCAAGGGGGTTTTTTCCCTATTGCATGTTTGGGTCTCTTCCTTGTTTCATAGCAGAAATATGACTTAATTGGTAAGCCTATGGTTTCAAAATCTGAATGAAGCGTTGGTGCTTGGAAAAAGCTATACATATCTAAAGGTGGCACTTGGAATTCTTAAAAAAATTATGTCGGCTTTACCTATTATTTAATTGCTACATTCCCCACACGTTCTTCGGTAGCCAAGAAGATTGAGGTTCCCTTGAAGAACTTTCTTTTGATAGATGTGGTGATTCTTTTAAGTTCCATTTGGTTAGAAGGGAGATTCTGAAGCACCTGTGGATTTGGGTGGTTTGGTTTAGAGATTTACTTCTGTTATTGAAGCGTTGTTGGAAAGTGGTTTTGAGATTTGGTTAAAGTCTTGAGAGTTCAGATGTATCCTCTTGTCTGTTATTTGGGTCATTTGAGAAGACAGAAATAATAGCGTTTTTTCGAATGCCAAAAAATCCTCTTGGGAGTTGTCTTCTGAGTGGATTAAGTTGATGTTTGTCTGGAGTTTAGGACAGTTACTTCACTCTTCTGCATCATTTTCAGATTTTTTCAAGGACTTCTAGTAGTAATATTCTACGACTTTCTTGTGGCTTTTAATTTTTATCTTTTTTTTGTATTTGGTTGATGTCATCTTGGCATCTCATCTGTGAAACTCTTTTTTTATTGGTAAAAAAAGGTAGCTTTTTTTATTTGTTTGAAGTTGTTTATAATCAGATCCTTTTTTTTGTTTCTGTTTGAAAGCTTTCTGAAAAATGAATGTATGACCTGATTCTGTGTGGATGTCCTAATTTATCTCTAGCATTAACCAATTCCTCATACTAGTACTTCAGTTACTTTTTTCCCTCTCTAGTTATACTACTAATGCGCGTGGCTGAGTGGTGCCCAATAACTTTAATTTTTGGCTTTTCTTCTGCATTAGAATGAAACTAAAAGTTTGAATATTTGCAGATTGAAAACAGCAGGGGAGATGTTCTTCAATGCAGTCACTATGTGCCTATTGTAATTCCAGAAGGGAAGGCATTGCCATGTGTAATATACTGTCATGGTAACAGGTTAGTTAGAATAATTGGTTGATTGGATTTGATATATTGTAACACACTACATGGACACTCTTTCTTGATGGGTATTTGGCTGGCATGACTTTTAGTAGAATAAAACATGTGATCTTATGGTTGAGTATAGTTGTCAGTTGTTTTCCTGGTAGGAAGAAATATACATGTCAATGCTTTATTGCGGTAGCTTGTAAAGTGCTTGAATATAGTCATGTAAAAAAATTAGCATATGCCATATCCTCTCAAAGATACCTTTTATAATGGCTTCTATTTTACAAAACTTATTAAATGAGCAAGTTTTGTGTTAAGCATTATAGAAAGTACCATGGCTGTTATGCCCTAACATATAGGGGAGGCTATGGTACAATGGTATTTTTCTTTTTTATGAAACTTGTGAAATGAGTAAATTTTGTGTTAAACATTATAAAAATATGCCATCGTTGCTATGCCCTAGAATATATGGGAAGATATGGTATATCGGAGTGTTCTGGGTGGAAGATCCATTATAGAAGAGGAGAGATGGGCTGCAGATTCAGATTTTGTGAGAAATATGTCCACTGGTCTGGATGGTTTCAAGTTGCCTTTCATA
This sequence comes from Nepenthes alata, assembly GCA_028571085.2. Lineage (NCBI taxonomy): Eukaryota > Viridiplantae > Streptophyta > Magnoliopsida > Caryophyllales > Nepenthaceae > Nepenthes > Nepenthes alata. Next base: position 8,256 of record JAOVVI020010831.1, read on the forward strand.
TACATTTATTGGCACGTGTTGAGAGAAGATATTATAAATTTTTTCTACTTCTTCCATGGACTTGCTGATTTTGAGAAACAAAAGCTAGAATGCTATTTTTATGTGTCTTCCTGGATTAGTTAACAAAAGATGTTAAAGCTTTTATTCAAATACATTGTTGTCGCTGTTTACAGAATTATGCCTAAGTTGCTATCCAACCATTGATGAAAATATCAGCCAATATTATAAATATTGGTTGATATGTAACGATATTGGGTCCTCCGATACCGTTATTTTTTGATACTATAATAATATTGTAAGATATCGGTTGATATTCATAGCCGATATATTAGTTGATATGGCGATGTCAGCTTAAGAGTTTTAGAAATATTTTTTCATATGATATATTTGATACCGATACATATTGTCTAATATGTCCGATATTGATTTAGCCCTGATTGAAACACATACTAATATTTTCATCAATGTCAATCCGACTATATGAAGAGTCATGTTTGATGAGCACTGAAGTCTAGAAGTGTCAATAATCAAATGGCCATACTTCCATCCTAGCTTGCTAGCTTTGATCCTAGGCCAGCACAAGGAGGTCAGGATGTTAAACAAAGAACATAGTGAGGCCTTCATCTACATCATGCATGGTTCCTCAGCAAATGTGGCAGGGATGATGGTCTCGAGTGCAGTGGACAGATTGCTGGGTTCTTCAATTAGAAGTGTTTGGCAGTTTGAATGTTGCTTTAGCAAGATTACTGTAGATCAGATGAATTAAATGGTGACTTCATAGGGCTGTTTGTTAAAAGATTCCAAGTCTTCAGAGAATCATGTGATGGCCCTTGGTCAGAGGAATCTGTTGCAAGTGTGGTCTCCAACTCAACGAAGGAGTTGGTTTTTGATCTACATACCAAGGTTGACACCATTGCTTCTTTTGGAAGAACAGTGGGAGGAAAAAGACGTTTTTCTCTGAATTGGTTGCCTCCAGCATCTTTATGTGGAAAAAAATACTGCATAGGCTGATAGGAGAGTTTTTATTAATTGTCTCTTTTGTAGAAAAGCAGAATTTTTTTATAAGTTGGGGACGGGGAGACTTACACCTGAGACCTTTTGGTCAAAGGGCTTCAGCTTTAACCAACTCAGTGAAGTTCTCATCAGTGGAAAAGTAGTTCTTTTTGTGCATAAAACTTGAAGAAGTCCTCATCAGTGGAAAAGCAGATCTTTTTTGTGCTTAAGATATACAGAATAAGAGGACGAAAGTCTTCTTAAAGGAAATGTTAAATGAAATGCTATACATGACAGTATTATGGAAGTAAAGCTCTTGAATCTCAGTGAGCATCTGGTAAAGGCATTCCAATAAAAAGCTAGTTGTCGACCAAAGATAAGCTTATTTGAACACAAAAAAATTCCTTATTGCTCAGATATTCTTGCGTATTCAAATACACCTTATAGATAGTAAAAAACATAATGATAATTTGGGAGGTTTTCCTCTCACTGGAACCATTTAGATTGATATTGTTCTTGATCGCTTTCTGGATACCAGTGTGGTAATTAGATTTGAACTTCAATGCTGTGCGTTGGCCTGTGAATGTGATGGTAACCAAGTCTCTCTCCTCAGTGTTGTTTTTGTTAATAATTCTTATCACTGCAACTCTTAATTCGATGAAATTCTCTAATTGTGTTAAATGTCACAACTTAAGTTTGGTGAATTTATATAACTCTATCAGTGTCGTGGCTTTGGAAAATGTGTTCCTACTTGCCAAAGGTTGGTGAGCTTTTGGGGGTGGCTGTAGTAATTCATTAGAGCTACTGCTCGTGAGGTCTCAAATTTCCTTCTTGATAGAATGTTTGTTAGTATTAGAATATTTTTCAGAATATAATATTAGAATATGATGAAGAATATTTCTTTTATAAGAATAGTTTGGTATTTTTAGTATATGTACATAACCTTATATATACATATGAGTATAACTAATCCTAATACAAGAATTTCTCATCTCTTCTTATTCTTACATGGTATTAAAGAGGGTTACTTCCAAGACCCTAGTAGCCCCAGCCGCCAGTAATTTTTTATTTTTTATATTTTTGTAGATGATGCATCTTGCACCCACCATTTAAAGCGCCAAAGCAATTGTTTGTTTTATGCACATTTGATACGCCAATCGGATTTTTGGTTTGCCGCAAAAAACCCTAATTCTTGGGTTCTTTGAGCGATTCTCCCAGTTGGGGCATTCTTTTCCACTATTTCTTGAACTTACAGGCTGATTTAGTTCTTTCTTTGCGATTTTGGTGAGTTGTTTATTACTTTTCTTTGTTTATGCTTCGATTTTATTCGTGCTATAGTTTGTAGCAAATAAATATACAGTTTGTATTCTTGCCATAGTATTCGTGCTACAGTTCAGTATATTGTGCTCTAGTTTTTGCCTATCAGTTAAGGTTTCGTCTGGCTATATTTTTTTTGGGACAATATTGACATTTTGATTTGTTTGTTCTTCTTTGGTAATAGTCATGTTAATTAGTCATTATGGCTACTTATTTTGATGGTAAAATCGGTTATGGAAGAATGGTTTGTTTCCATTGTGGTAAAGTTGGTTATACATGAAATAAGCGCTAGCAGTTACATAGGAGGTCTATTACAACTCCTAAACATATTATTACTACTCTTGTTCAATCCGATAACCATATCACTTGTTTCTCAGCATCTTCTCTGATTTGGGTCATTTACTTGGTGCCTCTGATCATATGACTGTGCTCATAGGTATCTTATCAGATCATAGATAATTCTCAATTGTTTCCAATGTTACTGTGGCTGATGGCTCCTTTGCAAATGTTGAGGGTATTGTATCTGCTTTTGTTGACACGGATTTTGCATCTCTCATTTGTTATTTACTTGTCGAATTTTTCGTTTGATCTACTATTAGTTAGTAAGTTTATTTAATAACATAATTTTTATGCAATATTCTTTTCTACTCACTGCGAGTTTCAGGATCTTAATACAAGGGTTATTGGTAGAGACCGTCATGACTTAGGAGGCCTCTATTTGTTCGTTGTAAACTCCAATCTTATTATCTGTTCTAGTGCCACTTCGATTCCTTTTGGTCGTCATTGTAGATTAGATCATTCATTCCTTTCTAGTCTAAAAAAGTTAGGTACAACTCTAAAACCCATTACTGTATTGTTTTGTGAGTTATTAGTTTGCCAAACACTATCGTAGGTTATATTCCCCTCGAGTAAATCCATGTGCCTCTAACCGTTTTGAGTTAATACGATCGGATGTTTGGGGATCATGTCCAGTTTCGTCCAAAATTGGACTTTGTTTTTTTGTTACCTTTGTTGACAATTATTCACGAGTTATCTCATTATACTTGATAAAGAATCGTTCTAAATTATGCTCCATTTTCTGTGCATTTTATGTTGAAATAAAAACTCAATTCCATAATCCTATACACACTTTGTGGAGTGACAATAATCGTTAATATTTTTTTTTTTGCATCTTTTTCTTTGTTTCTATCCTAACATGGGATTTTTTATGAGTCATCTTTCCTCAACACACCCCAACGAAACAGAGTGGCTGATAGGAAGAATAGGAATTTGATGGAGATTGCTTGAGTTCTCTTATTCTACATTTATTTTTTTGGAGCGACATAGTATTGGCAACGTGCTATCTTTATAATCGGATGCTATTAGCTGTTCTTCTAGGTGAGATTTCTTATTATGTATTATTTTTCAGCAAGCCACTATATTTTCTCCCATGAAGATTTTCAATTGTTTATATTATGTACATGATATTTGACTTAAGGTGACCAAGTTTGATCCTAAGTTTTTGTGTTATATTTTTCTTAGATATCCTCGTACTTAGAAGGGTATTGGTGCTTCTCTCTAGAGTTAGGAAATTTTTTGATATCTTTTGATGTCACATTTCATGATTCTATATGTTTTTATCCCGATGTGTTTTCAATGAGTCCATCGTTGAGTGTTCCCCCTAAAGATGATATTCTTAGATATGATATTGTTTATAAGGTTTATTTCTTCCACTCCTATCACATGTGCCTCCTCTTCCGGTCAGTTAGACATATGTCTGTGGCTTTCATTGGGTGTTTGGTTCTTCTTTGGGGGTGGATCTCATGCCAAGAACTATTGATCTAATTATTCCGACTGTAGATAATATTGTTTTTGATCAGGGAATTGATTTAAACATTCTGGTTGCATTATGGAAGGGTTGTGCTCAGCATCTATTGCCTGCTACATTATCTTATGTTAGTGTTACGTCTTTCCAGTGGGATTTTGTGTCTGCATTGGACTCTATTAATATATATCGATCTATGTCCGCGGCTATTTCGCATTTGGTTGGTGGGCGCTATGGAGGAAGAAATAGCTGCACTTGAGCATAATTATACATAGGAGCTCGTCTTTTTGCCTCTACGAAATAAACTCATCGTGTGTAAAGTGTTTACACAGTGAAAATCAATCCGAATGGTTTTTTTTAGCTCAGCTAAAAGCTCGTCTAATGGTTAAAGGGTATACTCAAACATATAATGGATTATCCTAATGCCTTTTTTCCTGTCGCTAAGTTAATTTTTTTAGGCTTCTCATTTCATTGGCCTTTACTCATCACTAGTTTTTATATCAATTAGATATCAAGAATACCTTCTTGCATAGTAAT
>JAOVVI020010832.1:0-12906 GCA_028571085.2 Nepenthes alata
TTTTTGAGATATTTTGTTTCTTTTTAATTTAATTTGGTAGTACACAGTGTGAGAAGCGGTGAGGTGCGATAATATATTAAAAATGAATTTTATTTATTTTAATTTTTATTATATTATTATTAATTTATACTTAATAAAAATTTTAATGACTATATTTTGAGTAATGTAAACAGTAATCACATTACGTCAAGATGCATCAAAATTTTAGAAAAAGTTGAATTGTATGTCCAGTTTTACAGTTAGAATATTTTTTTTCTTAATTTAAATTATTTATTTGTAAATAAATAATTATAATTTAGTTATTTTTAAAAAAAAATAATTAAAATTTATTATTAAATTATAATTATTTATTTAAAAATAAATAATTAAAATATAAAAATAAATAAATTGTCACCCTTCTCATGAGAGGAATCAATCCGTCCCGGAATAGGCGCTGGCGGAGAAGACAGAGAGGAGGAGATGCTGAGAAGGAAGCCCAGCAAAATCGAAGTCAAGATTGAAGACAAAGAAGAACTTCAACAAATTCGCTCCGTAACTTCTGCCACGACCGGCGCCTCAGAATCGTCATCCTCCGCCGCCGCTGCCCTCCTCCACCACTTCGATCGGTCCTCCAACGACCAATCCAAATCCCAACGCATAGGCCTCTCCTCCTAGCTATACGAGTCTTTTAAGCCCTCAGTAACAATTAGTGATGGAAATCGAAGTCAAGCTCCGCCTCCCAGACTCTACGGCGCACCAATCTCTCTCCTCCGTCCTCTCCCCGTTCCTCCTCCACACCCACCACCAGCACAACCTCTTCTTCGACTCCGCGGCGTCCCATCTGTCTTCCCGCCGCGCCGTCCTCCGCCTCCGCTTCTACGGAGACCATCTCGCTACCGCTGCCCGCTGCGTCGCTTCTCTCAAGGCCAAGGCCGTAATAGTCAATGGAGTTAGCCGGGTTGAGGAGGACGAGGAGGAATTGGATCCGGGTACGGGCAGGGCGATATGGGTGGACCCGTCTCTTATCGGGTCAACGACGGGGTCGAGGGTTTTGGTTAGAGTGAGAGAGGAGTTTGGTATTGATGGTAATGAGTATGTTTGTTTGGGAGAGTTTAAGAATGTGAGAAGGGTTTATGAATGGAGTGGACTGAAGTTGGAATTGGATGAGACTACGTTCGATTTCGGCACTTTATATGAAGTTGAGAGTGAGACTGGAGAGCCAGAGAAGGCTAAGGAGTTGATCGAAGGGCTGTTGAGGGAGAATGGGATTGCTTATTCCTACTCGACGATGTCTAAGTTTGCTATTTTTCGCAGTGGAAAGCTACCAATGTGAGTGATCTATGAGCTATTCCGAGGACTTAATCTGTGATTATGGCTTAATCTATGCCTTAAATTATAAAATGGGCGTGAATTTTCTTGTCATGAAAGATCAGCTTAAAGTGATTGGCTTATGCTTATACTCATGCTTGTTAGTCTAGTCTGAGTTGGTTGTGGTTTCATTTCAAACCTCTGAGATGTCCAAGTTTGCTATTTTTACTGCTGGAAAGCTACCAATGTGAGTGATCTATGAGCTATGTTGAGGATTTAATTTAGCTTGAATTGGTTGTTAGTTTAGTCTGAATTTGAATCCAAAAATGTGAGAAACCCAAGTTTGCTTTTTTTCATGCTGGAAAGATACCAATTTGAGTGATCTATAAGCTATTTTTGACTACTTATTTTGTGATTATCGTATAATCTAGGATTTAAATTAGGAAATGGGCATGACATATCTGTTTATATGTAGGGAGCTTGGCTTGAATTTGTATAGTCATGAAAAATAATCTTATAATTGATTCTGAATACAAGATTATGTTGTTTCCTGTTTAACTGATCGAGGTTATGTTGTATAGCCATGCTTGTTGTTTGATTCTGAATAGTGATCGCTTTTTGAGAACTTGATATGTGATTATGGTATAATCTAGGCTTAAATTAGGAAATGAGCTTGACGCGCTTCTTTATATGTAGGGAGCTTGGCTTGAATTTGCTTGTTATCCATGAAAAATCAGCTTTAGCTGTTCCCGCCCCCCCTGTATAGTCATGCTTGTTAGTTTATTCTGATTGTGAGATCCTTTTGAGAACTTAATTTTTGATTATAGTATAATCTAGGCTTTAAATTAGGAAATGTGCTTGAATCACTTGATTTATATGTATGGAACTTGACTTGAATTTGTTTGTTATAAATCAAAAATCAGATTAAACTTCTTTTGTTTAAGTGATTGTGTTATGCTGTATACTCATACTTGTTTGTTTTTGTCTGAATTAGTTGTGATTTCATTTCATTCCAAACCTCAAAATAAGTTAATTATTTGGTATTTGGAAGTAAACTTCTTTGCCGTTCTTATTGCATTTCTTAAAAGGAAAGAAATATAAGTGCCTTATTATCCTATAATTTATGTTTGGGGATAACGTGATTGTTATTTGTAGTTGGCTAGTTGCTAATTATGTCATGTAAACTTTGATGGTTCACTTGGGGGCTTTTTTTTTTTTTTTTGCTTGACCATGTGTTCTTGCATGATCCAAATTGAATATGTATGTTAACTTTAGGAGATAATTGCATACCTGAATTTTTTTGAACTCCACGATTGTTGTCTTTGATATGTAAAAAAATAAAAAAGAAAAAAAAGAACTGAAAGAATAAAAATTATGTTATTGTCTTGAAGAATGTGGAATCAAGTTTATCTTCTTTTACTCTTTCTCTTGCCAATAATGAGAGCACTGAGATTGTATGTTGAAGGTCTTGTTAATTTGCAAGAGAGTAATCACCATCTCTTGCAAAACTGAAGAGACCGTATTATTCGATATATTGTAATATATCATCAATATGATAATATATTGTAATATTATTATGATATCAGAAAATATCAGTATTGAAAAGCTCTGATATCCCGTATATATATTTATATTTGTGCTTTACACTCCAATTGAAGGGGTTAGATAAAAAATTAAAAAGCATGTTACCATCAAACCCACACCTCTCAATAGCTGTCTTATTTCCCTTTATTCTAATTCTATAGATATATTTCGATCACAAAAGACGTGTAATCTAACAAACTCATATGCAGCTACGCATCAAATGGTAGCTAATTCTTATCAATAACAAACTTGTGTTATTCATGCATGATTCTTCTGTTGTTGATATGTTAATGGCTGCTAATGCTTAGCATTATTCATTTGCAGGATTCAGTATGAATGATAATCTTACTTGGAGAGAGTAACGTATGCTGATTGAAATCATTTCCTTAACATAAGAGGATTGTTGATTGTATCGTCACAAACAGCTAAGCTGCTGCAACTTTTAGCTATTTTTGGATATTTCATGACAACTATGAAATGATTCTGATCATGTGGTATTTCTTTCCAATGAAATCCAAATGGGTTGCTTTCCCTGGTTATTATCACCACATTTGCAATAACATGGTATCATCAGTCTATCTATATTAATGAATTTTATAAGAATAAATTGATAGATGAATGTAACCTCACTAGAAGACATCTCAAGGGTGACTAAAGGATTGATTTATTTATTTATTGAGTTATATTGTGTTTAATAGATTATAAACTAATAGCTTTTAAGATGGGAAAAAATTGTTATTTTGGGTTTGATTTCGATATATGCTAAATTATGTTGGGGTCGGAAGACCCGGATCCACCAGATCTGGCAGCAGCGGAAAACCTGAACCCCCCGTCATCGACAGCGACCATTTTGTAGGAACAAGGGATGCATGGCATTTTTACGTGGAAATCCCTTCCCAACCGAAGAGGAAAAATTACGGGACACATAGTCCACCAATAAATCCACTATGTAAAATGGGTTACAAACTCCCGAGATGGAGTATCCGCTACACACCCGAGAACAACAAAGAAAAACCTCACCGAAGTAAACGGGAAACACTCTTCACTCTTTTACTCTCTGTTTTTCTTTCTTCTCCCTCTCACTGGTGGTGTACTCCTCTCTACATTTTATAAGTGTTGGTGAAATGGCGGCTACACAACGACCGTTTCACCACCGCACACAACGACCGGCTACACAAGCCCTTGGCTATACAAGCCCCGGTGAACGCTCGCCCATGGTGATTTCTCTATCACCCAATGGCCACTCTCATGGCGCCTTGCGCGCTCTCTGTATAACATACCCAGCATGCATATATATAACGATCTGTCTGGAGACCTTCAACCAATAGGTAGGTTGCGTGTGGTCAAACGCCTGTCACCCACAACTTTGTACACTAACTCTGCAACCTGCCCACTAACTCTGCAACTTGTCCACTAACTCTGCAGCCCAAATGCCAGCCTGTGGACAAATCTTGAAAAGACGTCTGTCCACTGCCAGTTGCCATCTTCCACAGTCTCCAAGGCCCAGCTGCTACCGGAGAACTCGACCATTCTTTATAGCCATCCGGTCAACCTTTCTTGTTGATCGGATCCGGTCAACTTTTTCGTTGACCGTCTCCTTGCTACCCGTCCGCCATCCAGCAGTACTCCTGTAGCCCTCAGACAGTCAACCCCTTGTTGACCGGATTCAGCTGGCCGTCCGCCGGTCAATTTCCATTAACCGTCTACTATTCTCCTCCAGTTAACATCCCGTTGACCGGAAACAGTTCTCCGGATTTATTCTCCACAAATCCTCCGATGACAAACTAGTTTGTTGGGTTACCCACAAGGGAGTGACCAAACCCAACAAAGAGAATGCGTGATTGGAAGTGTCCCTTAAGGAGTGAGCTTCCATGGCCTTTTATAGCCATAACCCTGTGATGCCTTCCTTATGTAGAAGGACTTGATGCCCGCACTCTGTTGGGGAGTGTTATCTTTCCTGCGTAGGCATGAGCATCTTTCTGGTTGTAACGGTTAAAGAGGCTGATCTCCTTCCTCCTACGTTTTGTAACATTAGGGTTTTTAGCAGACCGTGCGTAGATTCTGACGCCTTTCTCCAGGGATATGTTTTGATTATGGAGGTGACCGTTACAGTGAAGCTTGCTTTCTTGGAGATGCAAAAAATTATGGCAGATGACCGTTGTAACTCAGATATGGACACGTGGGCCAATTTAAGGTTGGGCCGCGTGCGTCCTGGGCCTCAGCTGGTCTATTGGCCGCTTCTCCGGTCAATGCTTTCGTTGACCGTCCTGGGCTCTAATGAGCTATATTGATCTTGGGCCTCTGTCGGCCCTCTTGCCCTTGTTTGGTCAACGGCAGCGTTGACTGTCCAGGAAAAAATGGGCCGTTGAGGATTTGGGCCGTTTTTTCCTTTGTGTGCCAGCCCGTTATTGATGTTCCCATTAGAGTCACCTAATTAACCTAGTCTTATTGATCCAAAATTTTATAGGATTTTATCAATGTATATCAATATTATAGATTGACACAATAAAGAAATTATTCCCGATTATTTTTTTGGGTTGGATACGATCGCGGGTGGAAGTAAGTGATTCGGGCCGACCTGACTCAGATTATCACTTTTTTGCAAATATATTTTTTATTTCAAATAAATATAAAGTTTAAAAAATTATTTTGATAGATTGTGTTTTCGTATGATTAATATTTTTTATGTAAAATTTTTTTATTTAAATATATACTTAGATAGTATTTTAATCTCTATATTATAGTTTTTAAAATATTTTATTTTTGAGTTATTTTTTATATATCTTTGAGTTTTAAAAATTATTTTAAAATAAAAAATATCTATGTCCTGACCCGAACTGATTCAATTTAGATTATGAACATATCCAGCTTGACCCAGTCTAACTTAGCGGTCATAAATTTTCATTTAAGTCCAGTCTGTGTTCAGCTCAAATCCAATTAGATCAGATTTAATTCTGTGTAAGGATAAATAGGAAAACTATCTTGGAATAGTTATTCGTTAATAATTAAGAATAAAAAAATATCAAGAGGAGCTTGTTTTTTATTCCTTATTTTGAAGAAATAACAATTCCTTATTGTAATTATTATTCTTACTATTGAATCAACCAAACAGTGTAATATTAATTTCGTTAGGAATAATATATGAATAAAATTTCTGTTCTATCCTACCAAACGAGCCATCAAAAGTTCATAAATAAATGCAATAATACATTAGATTAGAGGTTACACATAATGTGATCATCTACAAACTTTGGAGTCCCGAGGTTCTTCAATGTGTTCTTCAGTGCAGTTTTGGGGTCCCAAATGATCATGAATTCTGACTCAACTTCAAGCGCACATTTGGCTTCCCTGTTTTGTTTTTTTTTTTTTTGTTTTTTTTTATTCTTTTTGTTGGGGTTCTGCGATCCTCCTAGATCATGCATGTTCACCCCATTTCCAGGCTCCTTAATGGGTGGTTCGCACATCTCTGGTACCACTTGGGCACATCATCAACTCCTCAATTATAGACCTTCTGGGTTGGCTCTTGATTACTTCTTTTTCCCACTTCCTGCGTGCTCTTTTTCAATGAAGCACATTTGCCATAGACAAGTTTGCTTTCCAACAATGCATGAACACTTGCCTTTTTAACTTCTCCGTGCAAACTTCTCTTCCTAAAATCGTCACAAACCACATGTTTTTCATGGTAAGTACCACAAACCCCACGTTGCTTGATCATCTTAAAGTGTACATGCCATCAACTGATTAATCTATTCCTTTTTATTTCTCTTTTCATTTAATATTTCTAATAGCATCTTTCCCAGCAGTTTTTGCATTTTTGCTGAACCAAACACAATACCTGAGGACATAAAGTGCGACTCATGGGCGAGGATTGATCAATTACCTGTTTAGTTGACAAAGAAGTGTTTCCTTTTAACTTTTGCATGCTTTAACAGTGTTACTTTGAAATGACTTCAAAGATGTTATTGTTTTGGACTCTGACATGCATATTTGATGCGATTTCCTGCGTCATACCACACACCATGTTGTTCTTGAGTGGAGACTGACACTATGTTAGTTTTCAGTTACAATCATTTTGTGATATATTTATGATGATTCCGATAGTTTTGCCCGCCCATTTTATCTGAGAACTTGAAAAGATGAGACAACACATGTTAATCCTTTCACAGGCAGCTTTGTATTGGGAGAGGCAGACATGGCAAATGTTACTTTAAGTCCAACCGTGAGCTCCTTCCCAATCAATGGAACTAACAGAGTACCTACAATGTCAAATCAAGCCCCCATAAGGCCTCGTAAAATAACGGCATTGAGGGTGGAAAAGCCTCTTGAGGAGCTATACAATGTGAGGGTAGAAAGGAAAGTGTCGCCGGAGCGACTGGTGGCGCTTGGTGTTTCACGGTGGTCTATATGGAAGACGGGCAAATGCCGATTGCCTTGGGACTGGCAAGTGGACCAGTTGGTTTACATAGAGGAAGGTGAGGTGAGGGTTGTGCCGGATGGCAGCCAACGGAATATGAGATTCGTGGCCGGTGATCTCGTGCACTATCCAAAATGGTTCGAGGCTGACCTCTGGTTCAATGGCTTTTATCAAGAGCGTTATAGCTTCCGTGTATATGGAGATGACTATTGACTAGTGACTGCTGTCAAATACATGATACCATCGGCGTCTTTTGCTCGCTTCTTCGTTTTACATCTACTAAAGTTTGAGTTTTATTCATAGCAGCCTCCTGTATTGGGATAGCATTAAGCCCAAGTGATATGTGCGGTTCAGCTAAGCTGCAAAGTTCACCACACGGCAGCTCATTTCTGCTCTCTGCGATTTGCAGGGATGCAAATGAGCCAAGCCATTTGCAAATAGCTTGTGGGTTTAACCATGTGGTTGCTTGTCTAGGGGTGCTTGCTTGCAAACAAGCAACACTCAGAAGTTAATTTTGAAGTTTGTTGGACAAACGACTGAGCTTGAGCTCAATTGGGTCTAATTTATTTAGGTTTATGAACAATTCGATTAGGTCATTGAATATTCACATTTGAATGTTAATAATGGATTCATTTGTGGGTTTATATTTAGACCCTATAAAGTTTTGTTATGGACCCATTAAGGGGATTTAAGTTAATATTATATAGCATAACATTTTATTAATTTATTTTATACTAATGTATTAATATAAAAATAAATAATTAAAAAATATTCCTTAATGTATTTCGGATATTGGGTTGACACTACAACTTCAAAATTATCTCTCACCTAGTACGGATTCGCATAGGTTTTCTAAAATAAAAATAATTTAGAGTTAATTTAAGAATTTATCCGAATTAATTTAGAGTTAATTTAAGAATAATCTCTAACTTAAATTTTGTTGTTTGGCTAGGATGGTGAAAATTTGATGTTAATGTTGATTGCTTAAGTGTTAATCGATCAATTTTAATATTTTTTTTATTTTATTTGATCTATTTGTTTATTTTTCTTTTCTAAAATTTAATATATAAAACTTTTTTTAAATAAAAAATATATATGCTAACCTATTTTTATAGGCTAAATTCAATAAATTAAAAATAATATCTCATTTAAATATCATCGCTCAATTGCATGAAATATAAAAGTTTATAAATTTTTTAAAAGGAATCAATATTTTTTTCTTAAATAACAAAGGACTACAATAAAGGTACCTAATATTCATTCTAAGGAGGAGAAAAATAAAAATATCTATATTTATAATGTAAACGTCCACAAAATGTAACATATTTAAATTTTTGGAAATATTTTTATTATTACTTTTTAAATAGTAACATTATTTTAAAATATATAAATAAAATTTTAACTAAGATAAATTTATTTATACATCTATTTATACACCCTTTTATACTAAATTATTAAAAATAAAAAAACAAAATTTAACTTATTTTAATTTTTTCTCTCATGTCTCTATATACGAACTTTGAATATAAATATAAATATTATTACTCTTTTTAGATATAATTAAAAATTAATAATAGTTTATGGAAGTTCCACCATTGAAGTTCCACAGCTCCGTCGCCGATACTGGGTCGCTATGCCGACACAGAAGGGATAGAAATCGGAGGAGAGAGAAAGGAACGGAGAAATATGGAAGCAATATTCCAGACTATCCCATAATTTATGAGATAATCTAGGGGTCTCAGGACTAGTATCACTAAGATCATGGTTTGAACAATGCAGGTTTCAACGAAAGAGCGAAGACAGAGAAACCCTAGTCACGGGGAGGAAGGAGGGTACGAGGAGACTTTATGATCACCAAGTTTCGATTCATCGCCATGCAATTTATAAAATGCCTACCAGGTGTATGACGAAATTCCTCAATGAAACATCCTACCATCAGCTGAAGCGCTAACGCCATCAATCTGTTTCAGGGGAAAAGAAAATGGCTCTCAGAAGAATCAGCAAAATGTCCATACTCTCAACGAAACATTGGTACCTCCGTGACACTTTCACATATGCAGAACATCTGAGCATTACAAAATACATCGAAGATTCTCAGAGAGGGGGAACTAGCCAGGATCAAGTTAGAGAAGTGCCGATGAGCAGCCAGCGTGGTACAGATTGCTCATCATAGCGCCGTCGATGAAGCTGTTGGGATGAGTAGTATCCATCACAATGAACTGCGTGTCCTCTGTCGGCTTCCAATGCCGCTTCCTTTGGTTGATAAACCAGTTGTTTATCTGTTTCTGGTCAAGACCAGTTGATTGTGCTAGCGCAAGCTTCTGAGACTCCTGCATGCATGTTCAATGTCAAGGGCCCAACCAGGGAGGACCCATTTCTAAAAAATATATTATTTATTGAGTCTCGTAACTCAATTATATTTTTACGAGAATAGTCAATTTGTTTTCCTATCATTTCATCAAAAACAAGTTAAATTTATAAATTTATATTCATCGGTCTCGAATTTGAGATCAAGGGATTGCTGCTCACTCTCGAAGCATAGCCCAAATAACTTCTCCAATTATAACTACTATAATTATGATGATTAAATCATATAAAATAATAGCTTTTGATCAATTTTAATATATATATATATCATGATGGCCTAGCCGGTCCAACGGGGGAGAATTAAAGAGAGCTCTCGTGAATACTTTCACATTCTTCTAGGAGGAGTTTAAGAAGCTTATATTAGCTACCATCTTTTATATGTGAAACCATTTTGATATTCCTCTTTTATGCAACATTTAGAAACAAAATAATTTTCCTTCCGGATGGTTACTCCTAATGCCCTTCACATTTAGTTGTGGAGACTCTAGGTTTTGCCGTTTGTGAGAGGGTATCACCAGTTGAGTAGCGGAATTTAGAAGTCCTTACTCTATTTCTTATCAGGAATAGCTCTGAATAACCTATTGGGATTGTTTATTCAATGCAGACTTATCTTCTTTAGCAAGAAAATAACGCAAAGAAATCTGTCGTGCTTTTTGGGGGATAGTTTGTTCTTAGGGGGTTGCAGAATAATCGAAGGTACTGTCTTTCATGTCTGATCTTGTTAAATGTCGAGAAGTTAAATGTCTCTCGACACTTATACAAGGACATCTTTGTTGGCTTAATATTAATCGGCCAAGCCGATGAACTTTATGTTAAATTTGGGAGATAGTGTAAACCACTTGGACACTCTTCTTCTACTTCTGGTTATTGGTTCATCCATTTCTCTTTTTTTTTTTTCCTTTAAACCTAATGATTTTTAAAATTTACCTTGTAAGAACATATTATGTACATGTGTGTATCTATAAATAAAAGAGTGTTTATTTTTGCATCTACGGAGTAGTTCTTAATTTGTTTCTTTCGTATCTTTGACT
The DNA here is from genome assembly GCA_028571085.2 of Nepenthes alata. Taxonomy (NCBI): domain Eukaryota; kingdom Viridiplantae; phylum Streptophyta; class Magnoliopsida; order Caryophyllales; family Nepenthaceae; genus Nepenthes; species Nepenthes alata. The sequence continues at coordinate 10,684 of JAOVVI020010832.1, forward strand.
TATATTTATTCGTATGAAATTGTAAGTCATTAAAATTTTGAATTAATAAACTATTCGAATAGAAAATCTTTTTTAATTATTAATTCTCGATACATCAACATTTTTTGGATTCAAACTTAGTAGAAATTTAACTATTCAACATTCTAAAAATTTTGCCTTTTAACAATTTGGATTCCTAAAAGCTCGCCCAAATTATAAATTGAGACCCATAATCAAATAACTAGAATTTTAAACTATTAGGGTCAACCAAATTCATTCCTAAAGGTGAAGTAAACTTTTAGAGTGTAATATTAATAACTTTTTAATGATGTCATAGTCGCCATTATTTCTATAAAAAAAATTAAACTTTCAGAATGCAATATTAATAAGTTTTAAATGATGTCATAGCCGTCATTATTTCTGTAATAAAAATGGCCTATTAATGACGCAACTGATTCTATGATAGGCGCTTCTTCAGCCATTTTTCAATCATTTTGATACACAGTGTCTTGCTTTGTAAAAAGGAAAGAAGATGTGCCATTAATTGAGCAATGTGTTGTTTGGATTAGTATTGATATTCGATACACATCATTTTCAACTTACATTACTCTTTAAAATTCTAACGTTATTTACTCTTCTCTTTAAACCCTATTTATACATTTTACTTCACTTTGTATCAAAATACCAACATTTTGATTTCTTTTATCACCCAGCTTTCAATCTCTCATGACTACATTGCCTCTTGTCTAATCATAGATAATGTATTTAATATTTACAATTCATATAGTATTCATTCTACCATTCTCTTTCAAATCGCTTCATCTAAAGAGAGAGCTTGTTCCCAAAGAAATGGCTTCATCGCAATCTATCAAGCCCATTTGAAGGATGGTCGTTAGATTTTTTGTAAGGTTCAAGTTCAAATTTTAATTTAATCATGATTTAATTAAATTAAAATAATTAAAATTATGATTAAATGATGAAAAAAATAAGATCAAAAGTCAAAATTAGATTGGATCATACTGAATTAATGAATATTTAATCAGAAAAAATTAGATCAGAAGTTAAAATTAGATCGGACCATATCAAATTAATGAATACTTAACCGGTGCCCAATGCGCGCCGAAGGGTGGGATGGGCAGAGAAATCATGCTTGATAGACGCCTGATCGGAACCTGAGTGAGTTTTTCAGTGTACTCACACTCGACGTACACCCGAGGGAACGCTCGAGCGTAATTTTCAAAGGGATTAACGCTCGTGAGTTACTCAGTTTGGCCGTAGCACCTGATGCACGCTCGAGTACCCCTCTGCTATAAATATGAAGCCTGGCTTGCAGAGTTTTGAGAAAAGAGAAAGAATGACAAGAGGAGAAGGGAGAAAGAGATGAAGCAATAGAAGCTTAATTTAAGTGATTTTTATGAAGATTAATTTAAAGTTAAGGTAAATGTATTTCGATCTTTTCTTCCTTTATTGTTATTCTTTCCTCAATTCTCTGAATATTTTTTATTTTAAATACTTATACATGACATGATTTTATAATTAAGATATTTATATTTAATATGTATGTAAAATTCTCCCTATTCTTCTATAATTATGTATGAAATTCAAGTCCAAGTATATGTACACATTATATTTCAACTAAGTTATGCTATATTCTCTTATGCATGTATTGAAATTATGATTAAATGGCTCTTGCATACTTCAAAGTGGTACATGATGCTCTGAATATTTAAAGGTGTTCCTGTATATTTGAAAATTATTTTGGATGTTTCAAAATTTACAAATTTTCTCTGCATGTTGCATGTTAATAATGTAAAAGAAGTTGCTCATTTTTCTGCAATAAATGGTACAATCGGTTATAAATTTCAGAAAATAGCCTCATATGCTTTAAAAATCCACAAATTTAAGTTTCTTTACAATTTTATACAAAGTATGCTAAGAATTAATAGAATTTTAAAGAAAACTCTACAATAAATTAAAAATTAGGAATATTTTTTCTAGAATGAAAAACTACAAGAATTTAAAATTATTGAATAGAACTTTCATAAATATAAGTATCGAACAATTGTAATAAGTTTAGCTGGTAATATGTTATGGCATGCCATAATATTTTATAGTAGTACTAAAAATTTGAAAATATCATCTGTTGGTGAAAGCGACGCTTAATCTAATTTTCAATTTATATGTATAACAGCCGACTTACGGGTATTAAATAAAAACGTACGACCTGTGGTTATATGGGAGCAA
>JAOVVI020010833.1:0-12906 GCA_028571085.2 Nepenthes alata
TGTCATAAAATTAGATTATACTCAAGGGGTTTGACTTATGGCCTTCAACATGAATAACATGTTAGAAAATAGGTAGACTAAAAATTTTCACAGTTTCTTTTCTCAATATTGGTGCCATGACACTATCACCAAAAGTAAATATGCCCACATTGCATTTTCTATAAAAGAAATTTGTCACCACACATACGACATAGCTACCATTATCAAGATACCACACAGTTAAATTTCTGGCATTTAAAAAAATTTGGGTAAAGTTTGTACATATTTTCTTAACACAGAATTGTTTGCTAAAATTGTTCTTTTGATTCAAGTTTATCAATTTAACATTCAATTATTTGGCTTAATTTGTAAGACATGAATTTAAATTTTGTCATAATTATAATTAATTAAATTAATATAATTAAAATTGATGTCAAAAGATATAAAAAATTAGATCAAAAGTTAAAATTAAATCGAGTTACATCTAGTTGAAGGATGATTGGCTGGCACCCGACACACCCCTTTGCATGGAATGGATAGAATAATCACGCTTGATAGATACTTGATTAATTCCTGAGCGCACAAAACAGTATATACGCATCTGAGGTATGCCTAAAGGGCTCGCTAGCAAAATATTTGCACTCAGAGCACAACTGAGATAGCGCTCGTGCGCCATAGTGTTAAGTCATGATGCTTGACGCACACTCGACCTATTCTTGAGTGTTACTTCAGTATAAATATGAGACCTGAGTGATTTTTAGTTATTTTTTAGTAAAATTTGAGAGATGAGAGAGAATAAGAAGAGGAGAAGAGAGAGAAAGAGTGAGAGAGAGAATAAAATTTGAGTTTCTATGGTCAAGAAAGAAGTATACTACAAAAATCAATTTATAGATTGGGTGGCATAAATGTACTAATTTAGATGACTTACTGTCATTTTGTGACTCCTACCAATGAACTCTGTGAATTTTTTCGCGACAATAAAACTAGATACCTTTTAATTTTCTTGTCAATCTTTCTTCACGAGCGAGCAAAACTTCACACACCACTGGATCCCAATTTTCATGTCACCTACGTCACTTACGAAGTTTAACAAGCAAAAACGGTGTGCATGATAAAGTTAAATGAGGTGAGAAAACTTTATACTAGAAGCACAATAGTCAATGATAAGTTTTCTCAAATGGAACAACTAATAAGCACAAAAGTGAGAACTTTTTTGATAAACCCTTGTCAAAATATTTCCCCAAAAGCCTTGAATAATGAGAAGAATGTGGCTATTTATAAAAATGCTCAGATGCTAGTCTATCACAGGGTCTGCACTCTAGTGCTTGAACGTTGGCACTCAACAAATGGTGCATTAGGAGCACCTCGGGCATGCCTCAAGCGCTCGCTCTCGGTAATTGATGCCTCGAGAAATGGCACTCGTGTATGGTTCAGGCGCTCCTCGAGTGTGGACACTGTGATATACCATATTTTGACTGAAAATTCGGTAAAATTTTGATAGTAATACGAACGTCAACCAAATACAAAACCTGTGAATTATCTTGTAGAACAAACACAACTCACATTCATCACAACGCAGGATCCACAAGCCACAACAAAATACGTGGCAGTGACATCATAATTCAAATTATGACGTAGGCTCAAATAAGATGCTACTAAGTATCTAAATAAATCATAAAAACCTATGAAAGTATCTGCATCCATTAAATATAGTAGAAGTTAGAATACATATATAACATCATCATATATATACATCTATGAACAAATCTATCAGAAATACAAAATATTCCATCAGAGGATATAAAATTACATAACTAAGTCCATAAGGTCATCTTCAACGTCTTTGAGCTTAGCCGACTTAAATCATCTATTTTATTATATCGGGTGCAACTCATACTCATCTAGATGGAGAAAAAATAGTAAGGGTGAGCCAAAAATTTAGTAAGGCACATATATATAAAAGGACATGTAAACTTTCATATTCAAATATATAATAATGCATATAGGAGAAAACAGAGATGCATATGAGACTATAAATCATAGTTCAAAAAGAATAATTTCATGATTTGTTCTATATTTGTTTTGTTCATTCCCTTTATCATTTTCTTAATTATCAACTCATATTGAGAAATCATTTCGTTAAGGGACCAGGGGCAAGTAGACCTTATTGATTAAAAGAGCGATCAGTCGTCGCATGGATTGTGTATACTCCTATACAATCAAAAGCTATCTCCTCCTATTCAAAACTCATATGCGAGCCGTCTACATATTCACTCTATTGACGGGGCCGATCAGCTGTAAGTGGCACCAAAACAGACAACGGCCTTCCACTACAGTATATTAAAACTCGTCAAGAAATATCACCCACTATAATATACGGTCAGGATAATCTTTGAGTTTTCACCCTAATATTAATGACATGCTAAAATATACTATCTATTCAACAATCTTTGGTCTAAGTTCTTAGTTTCTTATTTTTTTAGGGAATCCTACTTTTAAGCATATATTCTTCGTTCAGGAGAATGGTTCGTTAGTTCATCGGTTAATCGCAGAATATCCCTTCTTGGTTTCTTTTTTCATAAGGTTAATTCAGATTTATATTTTTATCTTCCTCATAAGCTTAAATCCTCACGTGCTCATAATTTATACATAATTTTGTTTGAAGTTTGGGAGGATTAAGAATTCCTTTTTATTTTATACCAAATAGAATTATAAGTCTTCCGATCGATAATTCTTTTACAACTGATTTGTGACATGATTTTCGAAACATATTAAATTAACATATTCATAATATATATACATAAATCATTATAAAACTTGGAACATGTAAGAGATTCTCACCTTTGTAAGCCAAATGTAATTTTAGAGTGTCCGGATATCAAATACCTTCCCAAAAGTATGCAACATAATTTTTAAAACTAAATCATGAATAAATTATGATTAATTCAAATAAAGCACAAAGGAGGTGCGGGTCAGGGTTCAAGTGAGTATAAAATCATACGAAACCGCCAATTCGGATACCCAAATAATAAAATAACATGTTCATAGTGCAGGTAACAATATTCTCAAACTAATTTATGCATAAATCTCAATTTAATCGGCAAAATCATCCGGGGTGAGGGGTTAGGGTTCCATGTCCGAAAACTTGTCAAAACTACAAAATTGGGAATGAAATTTACATATTTGTATGCTTAAATCATGGTAACAATTATCTAAAGCCGAGTCATACATAAAATTTGAAATAAATGGTAAACTGGGTCCGGAAACGGGTTAGCGTTTTTGGGTACGAAAAACCGTTCAAATCTCAAAATTCAAACATGAAATCGATGTATTTTCATACTTAGGTCATGGCAATACAAAGTATAAACTTATTTGGGTGTTGAAACGAAGATACCCAAAAAAAAGGAATAAAAGTGTAAGAAAACGAAAAAGAAAAATATGTGTGCACTTACCTTGACCCAACATATTACTTTTCTAACTCGCTCCAAGTCGGATTCGAACATCGGGACCTCGATTCCTTCACTCTCTCTCTTCTCCTCTCCCTCTCTCTCTTCTTCCGGCAGAGAGGCCCAAAAATAACGAAGCAAAAACCCTCATAGGTTTTTATATTTTGGGTCGGCGCTCCGGCACCCAACAAGCACAGACCTATTGGTTGAGTGCCCGACAGGTGCAGGTCCACTGGACCCGGCACCGCAGCCCCACCTCTGGCACCCTACAGGCATTCTTCCGCCAACTGGACCTATGGTCCGGAAACTTAATTTTGTCACATAAATTAAGCCCAATTTTGATCATATTAATTTAATTACCCGCAATTACGATATTCAAAAATCAGTACATCATAGACACATACAAATGGTATTCTGGTACGGTTCATGCGTTAGGCAAGCGTCGATACTCGGAGTTGTATATTGACAAATATCGCATGTAAATCTAATACGGATCTTCAAGACAATAAAAGTATCGCCAATGAACGTCCATATACGATTATAGAATATACCAATATAAAATATACCTAACAAATCTAAAAAACCATGGTTGTATCTAAAACTATAAGGTAGCCGCCTATCATGGACATGCGCTCTAAATGCTCGGCTTGCAACGCTACACCCCATGTAGACACTCCTACTGCTACCAAGTTGGATAATGATGGGTCACAAATTTTATATTAGTGCATATTTTATGGGCCATATCAATTATTTCTTATGTCATTTTCATTGTTTGTCATCCAGTATCAGTATGCTGGGCTTGAGGGCTGTGCCGCACCCCCCCCCTGCCTGTTAGATCAAATTCAATAAGTAGGGGGTACTTCAATTTTTTCTATATTTTAAATTTTTAATTATTCTTATGAAATTCTAACACATAAAAAATTAAAAGTATAAATAAATTTGATTATAAATTAAATTAAATCATCTATTAAATATACATGTTTATATTTATATTATTAAAACTTATGAAAAAAATATTATAATGACACATTTTAAAATATTGTTGTATAAGTAGGATTGTATTATAAATTTATAAAATTATAATTTTATAATCACATATTATTAAAATATTATTATATAAGTAAAGTTATATTTTATAAATTTACAAAATAATAATTTTATGATTTTGTATTTTTAAAATATTATTATGCAAATAAAATTATAAAAATCATAAAGAAATATCATTTTGGCTTTTTAAAATTAAAACTGTTGGCAAAGATTTTGTACATTTATTTTATAAAAGATTGTAAAAACAAATTATAAACAAAAAATTAAAATTAAAATCAAAATAAAAATAAAATAAACTTAAAAAGATTTAAAGTTCCTTGCCCATTATTTTAAATAAAATAAAATTTAAAGTCTAACGGGCAGAAAATGTGACACTATCGTTGTGTCGTAGCCACGCGGCACCGCACCTCCGACCCGAATAGGCCCGGGTTGGAGTGCCCATCCACTAAGACATCGACTTAGATTTGACGTTTAAAAAATTCATGAAGACAAACAAGTTATTATTAGTAGTAATATTTAATACATATATATATAATTTTTATTACTTAATTTCTTTTTAGTATTTTACGTTTCTAATAATATTCCAATTTTGTTTTTAATTAATTGATTATGAGGCAAATGTCACTACACATGTCATAGTAAGAAACCCTAAGAACTAAAACAGTGTTAAATTTAAAATTTTAATACCATGATTTGAAAATATTTAACATCTATATATTAAAATAAATTTTAATATAAAAATAAAATATTAAAAAATAATAAGTAGTCCCGATAATTAAATTTGCCGGCTATGTGAGGGATGGAATTAATATCAAAATAAAATTTAAGATTTAAAAAGTAATCTCGGCTATGAATTTTTTAAACATATCACGATCACAACCTAAAAAAAGATTTTTTCTAGAATTATAAAAAATTAAATTTTTATATTTTTAAATTAAATAGATGTCATTGTCTCCCATTTTAGGTGTATAAATTAGGACTATTAGAGTCATGTTTTTAATTGGTAATTTTTGTAACCTTATATACTAGTGTTTTAGTCCGTTTTGCCCTCTAGTCGCTCGAGCCTACCCATAGTCTCCGCGTCCTCCATGTGCTCTCTACCCGCTCGACCCAAAAAAATAGAACTAACCTCGCTTGCTGTGTGCCTCCCCCGCGCTCGAGCCCATATTTCAGAATGGATCCCGCTTATTGTGCGCCTTTCCCGCGCTTGAGCCCATATTCCATAATAGACATCGCTCGTTGGGCGCCGCCCCGAGCTCGAGCGCACGTAGGGTTTCTCTGGAAACCCTCTATGCACCCGCCGCGCGCTCGAGCGCACGTAGGGTTTCTCTGGAAACCCTCTGTGCACCCGCCGGGCGCTCGAGCTACGCTCGAGTGGCGTGGCAACGGGCATATTTTTAACCGTAAACCTTGAGTCCTCTATAAATACCCAACTTATGTTTTGGGAACCCAAAGAAGTCAGAAAAGACTCTGGAGAGTTTATTGTCGTGCCTCATTTGAGAAAAAAGTTACTTATACTCCATTGATATTACTTCTCTTGAGAAAATCTAAAGTTACAAGATTAATCTTCATGTTCAAATAAGTTTTCTCATCACCTTACATTAACCATTGAAACACTACCTTCTACCTTCATTGGAGACGTTGGTCCGTGAAGAATGAGACCCGATCGTGTTCGACAATTCAAGTGGTTCGAGAGAAAAAAATTGGCATGAAGATCGAAAAATATCCGGTTCCATTGTCGCGGACAAATTTAAAGTGTTCATTAGTAGGGATCACGAGATGGGAGTAAGTCGACTAGGTTAGCGCATCGTTACTACTCGGTCTGTAAGTTAATTTTTATAGTGTATTGCTTCCTTGGCCGTTGAAGCCCGAAGGATTTTTCTCGATTACCGTGGGTATCAAATTTTTTCTTCGTCATAAAAAATCGTGTCTTTATATTACTACTTACACTCTTTTATACTTCTGTAAAATTGATTAGTATCATTGTCTTCTAAATTTAAATATTCTTTACGTGTATTGAATATTTAATTTTTACTGTTTCCGCGATATTTATCGAGGTCAAAACTTAATTGTATCCTGTTAGCACAAAGAGTGCTTTTTCGAGGACCATTTATTTAGTTTCTTTCTACAATAATTTCATATAAGTGGCAAAATTATTATTTAATTGGTTTTTTCATTGTCCAAATAATAACAAAAAAAAACACTAATGGTATTATTGTGGTGGACATGAACGAGGGGGCTCCATTATCTAATTCTGAAATTTCTACATCTAGAAAGAAGAATTAGAGGAAAGTGCAACCTCCCAAGGAAGTAATTCCGCAACCTAAAAACCTTAAACCCGAGAAACCTCAAGTGACAATAACGAAACTCGGCTGAAAGGCCGATTATATTCTGGAACCCGAGAGGAAATGCCTAAATGGAGAATTTGACAATGTTCCCGAGATATGGAAAAACCTTTGGGTCGTGACGAAGCTTCAAGCAGAAGTCTTCCGAGAAAAATCCATAGTCAACTGGTCTCACATGTTTTGTCAAACCATTCGGAGTTGATCATTTCCTCAACGTAAAAAGAGTTGCATCACATCCAAAGTAGAGGAGAGAATCAGAAAGATCAAGTAACAACTGTTCTGAAAAAACACGGCTAAATATTTGACCAGCTTAGGTAGGTCACCATTTGTAAGAAAAATCTGGATGCATCGACTCCCTCTCAAGTTCAAAATGTCAACCTTCGAACCCTACGATAATAATTCTAATCCCATGGACTATTTGAATCATGTTCATACCTTGTTGGGATTCCAGGGCCTAGATGATTCTGCCCTATTTCTCTACTTCGCTTTGACCTTGAAAGGGAATGCACGAGTTTAGTTCTATCGATAAGCACTAGAATTGATCTGATCTTTCAAAGAATTAGTTGATGGATTCCTCCCACAGTTTTCTTCTAACAGGAGGGAAGAAAAATATCCATAGCACCTTATCCATATCCGATAAGGACGAAATGAAAGTTTGAAATACTTATTGGCCAAGTTTAAAAAGACCCAATGAATATCGTGACTAACCGACGATGTAAAGTTGAACTTCTTTATGGTAACTGTGACAAGTCCTCCACTCGAGATCCTAAAAAGCAACTAAGGAAGGAATCAAGCATTAGAAGAAAATACAGACCTTTGAACATAGTTCTTTTGAACAACACTCAGACAAATATTTTGATACAAATTTGAAATAAAATTTTTTTGAAGTGTCCAAACTGGTCAATAACCCAAAAGAGGAGACCAGTTGAAATATCGCATCTACCATCGATCTCCGAGTCACCGTACTAAGGACTTTTGGACTTTATGGAAGGAGATTGAAACCTTCATTGGAAGAAGGTATACTAATAAATTCTTGAGAGATTTGGGACAAGCCCCCACAAGTGTCAATAATGACGAATCAGAACTATAAGAACAATTGTTATGAACTCGGACTAAGACAAGCCTTAATAATATTTTCCAAATAATAATAACCCACAAAATTAAAATCCAATTAAATTAAAACAATAATCAAATTTAAAATTTAAACGTGACTTGACAGACGAACCATATAACCCAATATGACAACAATAAAATGTTACTAATTATGGGATCTCATCAGATAATTCGTCCGAATAATAAAATAAATGACCTACTATATGTGCTATAAATGAGAGACAAACCAACCATAAATATGCCCAAAACATAAATAAAATCCCAACTATACATATTACCATTGGTCAACTTCCAACCATTAACCAATATAAAAAATATTACAACAACGCTATCATGATCAGAATAACATACTAAAACTCTCCAAAATAGACGAACTGCAAGCAAATCATGACCAAGTTTCTACAATGTATCCAAACCCATTAATTTAAAGGGATAGGAAGTAAAATTATAAGTCGAGAGCTCAACAAGTATCTATATAATATAATAAATAATAATATCCAAAATCAAAATGATGTTTTATAAATACATTCAAAATGCATAGAAGTTACAAATTTGAAAGTCCAATACCAAAAGTCTGAAGGTAGCCTTGTACTCAAGATATAATTTAAATTAAAATATAGTCTAACAGGACATATTCTAAAAAATATATGTTCTATAATGAAATTACATAATCCAATATACAAGATTGACCAATTCCCATTTGAGGGCAAACCTGCAAATCTTAAACGAAACTTAATACAAATAAATGCAGAAAACATCTCAAAATCCAAAAATATATACAAATTGGAGAAGTAAAGATCAAGAGACTAACTTGAGCCATATCAACCAGTATTTAGACCCATGAGTAGGGCCGTCTATATATGCTTTCCTATAGATAAGGTATAGCCACTATGTCTTGCCACTCGTAGAGTTTGGTGCAATCCTCAAGTCTATTTGATATATTAGAATGTTCAAATATATTAACTCTATCCAATTAACTTACGCTTATTCTCATAAAAATACAAATATGGAGGGTCATCTATATCACAAAACCTTATATGTCAACGAAAAAAGGGAGTCAAAAGCTTTTCCTGTCGGAAAATGGTGACAAAGCTTTCCCCATCGGGAAAGAGTCACATATCTAATTGAATCATAAAGGTAGAGATCCCTAACCCTAGATAGCAATACATATATACCAATGCATGGTTCATGCAAGTTTTAATGACTTTTTTCTGTACCAATATACTGATATATAAATATACTATTTTAAATATTCACCAATTTTTTCATAAAATAAATAAAACTTGTAAATATTTATAAATCCCGAATAAAATTTTAAAACAACCGGTAAATTGGACATGCATATATAAATAGAAATAAATAAAATAAATAAAAATAACATACATATACATTAAACTTTCAAATATGAGCAAAATTTATTAGATACAAAAACAGACCATGAATAAAATCTAACGATACTTACCTCAATCATTTACTAAATAAATCTAATAAAAAGATATTATGAACCATCACTGTTTTTCTTCCTCTCTCCTCTTTCTCTTTCTCCCTCTCTCTCCTCCACTATCTTCATCGGTGAGAAATTCTGAACATTGGTGCTATTGCGACTTAAATAGACCAATGGTGCTCAAGCACCACATAGACAAACCTCAAGTGCCTACGGAAATTGGCACTCGAGCACTGTTGTAGGTATTCCTCGAGCGCCAGCCTCACAGCTTTCTGCGCTCAAGCGTACAGTGGGCGCATTTTAGGTGCCAGCCTGGCCACTCTGAATTCCTTCAAATTTTCACAATATATTTTTATTTTTGATACATCTAATCTATCCAAAATAATATATATTACCAAATTAAATCAAATAAAAATTTAATATTACAATAATTGTGCAACCGAGTAACAGTTGGAGTACTAAATATGATATCGACAATGCCACCCAAAAGTAAAGCTCCAGATCACCACGAGAAAACTTCTAACAGTAAGAAATAGATATTAAGAATAAGGAATGATATCATTAATTTTAGTAATAACGATGTGACTCGTGTAGTAACCCCCAATTCTGACCCTTTTGTTATATCTGTACTTATTTTGGACAGTACCTTTAATTACCAACTAAAATGAGTCTTCATTAATAATAAAAATTCTAATAATTTACTTTACCTTGATACCTATTTTAATATCGGATTAAAAAATGGATAAAGGAGGTCAGCCGAGAGTCCCCTATATAGGTTGGGTAATGAACCTGTACAAATCTAAGGAATCATTCAATCATAAGTCATATTAGAAATACACCCAAATACAGCCTCTTGAATGCTAACTTTTCTAGTAGTGAACTTACCTTCAGTCAACAATTCAATTAGTCTGAATCAACTAATTGAGGAGTACAACCTTCAAGACAAACCAATCCTATAGCAAGGTCAATCGGGTATGTCAACTGTGTGAATCCCATTGGATCAGAGCAAGCCCAAAAAATACGTGTAGATCAGAGATTCTCTCTCGGATCAACTGCGTGGACAATTGATGACTTTTATTCGACAAAACTCAAACGTGTTTTCATGGACACCAGCGATATATTAGGAATTCTAACTGAGATGATGGTCCGTGGGTTGGGCCTTAATATTGGATGTAAACTGGTCAAGCAAATATGGAGGAACTACCCCATAAAAAAACTTATTGCCATGAGAAAGGTAGTCAAAAAGTTTCTCGACACAGGTTTCATAAAAAAAGTCCAATATCTTGGTTGGCCGTTGAATATAGTGCCCGTCAAGCAAAGCAACAAAAAAATGGTTAATGTATGTCAATTTCACCGAAGTAAATAAAGCATATCCGGAAGATAACTTTATACTATCAAGAATTGATTTGCTAGTAGACTTAATATCTTGGCATGAGCTATTAAGTTTTATGAACGTCAATTTTAGGTACAATCAAATTTGGGTATAATGAAATAACGTCCCTCATGAGCCAAAAAATGTCCAAAATGAACGACACACAAGCACTAATGAAGTGCATAGTAAGTGCCATCTCTTGTCCTGATAGGCACACGAGAGCACAATAAACTTGAGTTATTCTACTATTTATGCATAAGCACATTTCAGGTGTATATTAGGTACAAGACATGTTAGTTACATATAAGCATTTAAATAGGAGAACTTTAGGCACTGCATACACTATCAAATGTACACAAGCATCACTCAGGTATTCATCAAACATGGGAGATGCTATTAGGCACTTATATTTTGATGATCTTCCCACTAGTAGACTTGTTTTAACTTGTGAGAACACAAGATCCAACATGCTGCCAACTTTGTTATGGAATTTTCCTATTATAATATTTTAACAATATGTAATGATGTAGCTCCATTGCTTTTTTCATAAGTTTCATACATGCCCCTATTTGGTTCTTTTGCATCATTGTTACAAAAGTTACATAATCGCTCAGGTATGAAGTCATAAGTTTCATACATACATATATATATACATACATATACATACATATATATATACATACATATACATATACATACACACATACATATATATATAATACCTTACTATATAGATCAGGGCGCCGCTTGATCTCTCTTAGTGGGTCGAATTGAAACTGGTCAGTTCTTCATTCTTGATAATGAAAATCCTGCACATCATAACAAGCAAACGAGAGGTCAGAAGATGACAAGATACGATCCAAGATATATCTTTTGACGCTCAATTTAAAAATCATTCTATGAGAGAGAGAGAGACAGAGGATGTAAGGTGTGTGGATACATGCAGGGGGGATGAGTATGGGCTTGAGGATTAGGAGATAGTGCGCTCAGCGGGGAGCAATTTTTGTGAGAGTTGGCACTCGTGAGTTGAGTAACTTGAGAGATGATGCACTCATAAGCAGAGTAGTTTGGAGGAAAGCCCTTCGATCCTTTTGGGATGCTCTAATGTTAGAATTTCTCGATCCCCTTTCTCGCATGGATGAAGAGATATTTTTAGAATTGGAATTGGTGTGGCCTTCCTTGGGCCTCTCGGCAAACGATAGTTGCCATGGCAAATTTGTTGAGCTGTCTCAATGATTGTACGCAAGATTCATATAGTAACCATAGTTGTTTGGGAATATTATTTCCTTTACCAAAACGATCCTGGAGGTCGCTGCATGGTAATTACTTTCCATGGAGATTTTCTGAGTCACGATTGCCATCCTTGGGTGATGTGCAATCTCGGGCAATATATTAGAAACATTTGTTGTGTTGTCTAAACAGTTATTGCTACCGCATTATTACAAGTTCTGCATGCTTGCCTACGTTGTGCAATCGAGACTATCGGTGGCCATGTAGGAGGGGATATACGAACCTTAATCAGCCGCTCCCTACCGAACTATTTCTAGTCGACCTGCCTGGGTTAACTGCACTGCTAATAGGGCCTTTGACTCAACACTCTGCATGATGGTTATCGTCCTTTGGGTTTCTCCCCTTTCCACGACCTAAACTTGCTACTGCCGCACTTCCTGGGCTTAGGCATTGAGGAAATATCCACTAGGTCACAACCACTCCTACGGGTTGGATTTTGGGTTGGCCCGCGCTCAGCCATACTCATCACTAGCTCCTATACTGAGAGGCTTGACTTATTAACTCCCGGTATGTTCGTTGATGGGATGCCAGCTACATGCCTACATGTGTGCTCCTTTCCCAGGAACTCTTCTAATTCATCGCTCAATGAGGCAGGATTTCATTTCTTGTATCTTGCAAGATTTTGGGAGATTCATTGAACCGGGTATTCTCTGTTATCAACACTGTCCTCTCGATTTAATGTTGACCAATCTCCTTTTCAGCTATAATTGGAGGGGCTCTCTATGCCTTGCACCATGAATATGTTCACCAGTTACGCGGTGTAAGAGTTCGGAGTTGGCATGAATACTATACTACCACTGGCCAAAATTGGTGGGAGTTCTTCTCTAATATTTGAAACTGATTCCTGAGGATGTACTTGAAGTCTACCTT
>JAOVVI020010834.1:0-12905 GCA_028571085.2 Nepenthes alata
CTCACTATGTAAAATTTGGTTATAAAAACCCTCGAAGAACAGAGTACAAGAGCAAAGGGGCGAATTTTTGTTTTTCTATTTCTGGCAATTTTTGAATTGCAGTGATGTATATATATATATATACAAATTCACTGGATGACGCTTGCCCTACTAGATGGTTGCATGTCCTACAAAGTCTACCACCTGCTCTGCAAAGTTGTCTTCTTGCCCTGAACTTTGTAGGTAATCTGCTCTGTAAAATCGACTATCAACTCTGGAAAGTCATCTACCTACTCTGTGAAGTCAGCTGCATGTATTGGAGTTTGCAGATGACCAGCTTTCCAAACAGGTTGCCTTTGGCCGACCTTTGCATCAATGTGGATTGGATTAGCCTTATTAATCCGACTCAACAGCACCACTCCGGTCAATTATTACCACTCCAGCCAAGTATTTCACTTCGGCTAATTATCACAACTCCAGCCAATACTTCACTCCGGAAAATAATTACCACTCCGGCCAATGCTTCATTCCGGCCGGGTATCATCACTCCGGTCAATACTTCACTTCGGCCAAGAACTTTGTCATCTGGCCTTAAGCGCGCGCGGCGAACACAACAATACTTCACCTTAGTATTGCACCCATGCATATTCAGCCAAACCTGTCGTCCTGCCAATCGGATATGAGTCTACATGGGAGTAACCCATATCCCAACATTTTTTACATACGCTACTTATGCTACGTCTAGTTTCACGTAGCTTCGGTTATCTTCGTGTTAGGCAGCTTTGAGGAGGATCCATTTTTTTTGGTGGTTGTAACCATTTAAATTGATGGCTATGGTTATATGTATATATGTAATATTCCGTTGATGAATTCCAGTATGTTGAGCCTCTGTTTTGAACCCCTGCTGATATTTTAACATGGCATTTGAGCTTCAGTTGCTGTTTTCATGGAGAGCCATGAGCTTTTGCTATCATCATGTATTAGCTACATTGATGAGTGTTTTTTCCTTTTTTTGGTAGTCCCATTAAATTATGATTCAAGGGCATATGTTGATGTAATGCTTTACTGATGAAATGTTGCAATCTGATCAACCTTGAAGATTCTCTGTTGTCATATTGACGACAGTTTTACTGAGATCCTTTGTTGATTGCTCTGGTTTCATATTTAGATGATTCCAGGTTGTATGTATCTTTGATGCTTCATTGATGAATTTCAGTATGATAGATCTAATCGGTTTTGGTTGAACTGCTGGAACTGTGTCTAATTGGCACTGGAGGCTATGTTCATGTGTTGGATGGGTTTTGGGGTTTTACTGAATTTTTTTTGTTATATCGGCTATTGATTATTGATCGGTACTTGAAGGAGTTTAATGTTAAATTGTATGATTAAGATCTCCTGGATTGATTATAGTGATTTAGCCCTTTGGTTTTGAGCTGCAGAAATCAGTGCGGGAGGCATGCTCAAGCGTCGGGTAGGTTTTTGGGACAGAAATGGAAATTTTGGGTTTCTAACGGTATTGATAGAAGAATATTATATTGGTTTACGACTTTAATGGAGGAAATAGAGGACTTGTATGTTTCAGTATTGTTGATAAAGTCTAGTCGGCATGAGAGGTAGGGTGTGACCGGGCTCTCAAACCCCAGTGCACCCTATTGATTTTCCAGTCCAGACTTTAGATGGAACACCTAGGTGGTGTCCTGCACTGTAGTAGGGCATAGTGGACCCTGCAGTATACCATGAGTTGTATACTTTGGTCATTTTTGGAATTACTTATTTTTTTTGGGTGATCGTTTTTTTGTGTTACCTTAGATCGCATGTGTGGCCTTCTTGGTTACTCTATGGTTAGTTAGAGGAGATTGCATAAAAATATAACAATGTTAAGGAGTATGAAACCTACGGAATTGTAATATAATCTACAATTGTCCGACATTTTGTCCATGTCTGATGGATTGGAGTCTAAATTTTGTAGATGAATATTTATAGTTATGTGACCATCATATGGTATGGCATTAATGGATATCACAACGAGAAATATTGGATTTGATATGTTTATAGAGTTGGGGATTCTCTCATGCTAGTTTTTATATAGAGAGTTGAAGATTCTCTTAAACTAGTACTTATATCGAGAGTTGGAAACTCTCGTAAAGGATTTGATTTCGATGGTTGCACAGTTACAGTGGCGAGGTCTCGGGAAACTACAAATTTGGTCACATGTCAAACCTACGAGTGTCAATTATCTCGTGATAGTTGCATAACCGTTGGGGTTATGAATGTTTTGCATTTGGTTCAAAGTAATAGATTAAGATTTGAGAAGACTGTTTGATATGTTGTATTGCTGAGACCTCTGTTGAGATAGATTTAACGAAACTTATGTTATTATTGAGATCCGAATTCGATAAAATCCCTGTTGTATTCGTGATGTTTAGGTTCAATAGAACCCATTGTAGTTATTATGAATTGTAGAGTCTCGAAAATAGTTTATTAGTTAGTTTTATATTGTTGCTATGGCTTTCACATATATTATTTATTCGAGGTAATTATTGATTATTATATATTATTAATTATTATTACTTATTGGGCATTTAGCTCACCTTTATATTTTGTTAGTTCCATATTAGAGCAGTATCGTAGTGTTAGCTAGAGTTTGTGCATTTGCTATTGAGCTACTAGGTAGAGATGATTCCGAAGTTTAGAAGCTTTTATGGCTGAAAGTTGGAGATGTTTTATTGACTTTTCTAGATGGTGGTTGGATATTTATCTTCGGGGCTGCATCCTTAGCATTTTGGATGTATCTGGACATTTCATTCTCTCAGCGTATATGGGAAATTGGACATTTATTATTGTTGAAGTTTTAATTATGAGTTTATTTATGATAATAATTTATATGATTTTGAAAGTCAACGTAACGGTTCCAGTATGTGGTCGTTGACCAGGCTTAGGTTGTCACAAGCCAGGCTGTAGTGGCTGAATTTGATCACAATAGGTGGTTGTTTGAGGCAAAGGGTAAAAGAGGGAAGCTTTGGAAATGATAGCAATGATGGAGTTCCTGAACCAGCAGAGCTTCTTGTCAAGCTTTGGAGGCCTGTTACTCGCAAATTGACGACACCTACTGCAGTTATCAGTCTATACTAATAACATGTGTTCTCCTTATTCTGTACAAGATTTTGAACTAGCCTTTGGCCTGCGATCTACACAAGGCTTATGAAATTCAAATTTCCATTTTTCTAACTGGGAATTTGCAATTGTAATTGCTCTTAATATTTGTTTGTATGATATGAATACATTTTAAGATCATACTAAAACATGTTTCATGCATGTTCAAGGGCAGATGGATGAAGTAAATAAAATGACATTAAACACTGGTTCCATTTTCAATGTTGTAGAAAGTGTGCCTGTTGCTTCCTATTGTGTTGCAACAGTAACTCATATTTTGCTATCAATATGTCAAATATGACCTCTACTTGCTGGATATCTTTTTGACCCAAATTTATGTCTTTCATCCATAGTTGTCTTGTGGTGTTTTTATTTATAGCTTGCTGCAGGAATAGAATGAGATTATATGTGAACATGATTGCATTTTTAATCACTTTTTTGTGAGTCCCATACCCAATAGACGGGTCATCTGAAGGCTCACGTGATGTTTGTGCAAGAGCCACTTGAGCGACGATGTTCACTAAAAGTCACGTGATGTTCGCTCAAGTGAAATGGTCAGCAGATGATTTCGGGACAAGGCTGAAGGTGGCAGCTTAAATGCTAGGACTGGAAGAATTTTCATTAAGTATCCACGAGATGGGAGCTTGAGTGTCAGGACCGAGCGCGTGTCCTTCGAGATGGCTACTTAAGCGGTCACATGGGATATAAAAGGCTCTGTTATAATTTTAGGGTAAATTTAAAATCATTTTCAATACAAAGGAGCCTCACACAAAGAAAGAGAATAAAGAAAAGAGAGAAGTGGAAGAGGTTTAGCATTTGGTTGAGGTCGGACTTGAGTTCATTTCCTTTCTAAGGTTGAGTATATTACTCTATTTTTGTTTTTAGGATGTATTTCTATTTGAATTCTCGTTTTTTTTTTTGATATATTTTTTCTAATGAATTGTTAAGTATGTTGGGGGTTGTGTTCGATTGGTCATTCACTTGAGTTTTAGTGGAAGGATTTCAAATGGGGTCATATTTATAACCGGACACTATTATGATGGATTTTTCTCGGAATTTGTCACGTGTCTTTTTTCTTGGTTGAGAATGATTTTCCACACAAAAAAATATTGTCGCACAACTTTTGTCGTAAGTTCCGTGATTTTGTTTGTTGTGCTCTCATGGTGTTTGGTGGAGACGATTGACAGGGGATTCGGGGATTCATTTCTGCCGCACCAATTGTGTGTGTTTTTATTCTTGGAGAATCCCAACAATATTGTGATCCTAGTACCTCCAGTAAAAGGCCTTTGGTTCAATCCCTGTGAGGTTGTCTGGGTTAAGCTATAGAAAGGGCCCTGTTGTTTCATACTGTGGATGACAATGTGTTGTGTACATTGAAAGTCCTTGCAGGCATGATTGAAGGTCACCTAATAATCTTTCTTTTGAAAAAAAAAAAATTGCACATAAAATTTAATTACAAATGTTGCGTTTTACTCTTTATCTCACCTGCTGAAAGCATTTCCTTTATTATCTCTGTCTGCTCTTTATCCTTTTGTGCAACTGCTGTTTGCCCTATTAACTCTCTCGGTAGATGAAAAATCTTTGATCGCTATTTCACAACCCACTGCAGTTTAAGCTTCTCTCTGGTTAAGGCTGTATGATTATTTCCATTGTGGCAGCACACGAGGAGTTAACCTGTTTTTATTTCCAAATAATGTTGCAGTTAACCCAAGGCCGTTGCTGTTTATTCAGTGTCCTATTGTTTTTCAAAATTTTAACTGTTTTACCTGTGCCTTCATTTAGCTGATATGCCACTGTTTATTTGAATTCACGACATGGATTGTTGAAAGGATGATGGTGACATTCATTGTGTGCTTTGTTTTAAATATGCTTGCAGGATGCTAGTTTTTGTTCGATTGTCTGCTCTTGGATTGTTTCTTATGTGGAGGGTCAGACATCCTAACACTGATGCTCCCTGGCTATGGGGCATGTCTGTGGTCTATGAGATCGGGTTCACATTCTTATGAGTTCTCGACCAGCTACCCAAGCTAAATCCGGTTGACCATGTGGCCGAACTTAATGCTTTGAAAGATGAGTTTGAAACAGTTGGTCCAAACAATCCCGTTGCCAAGTTGGCTCTCCCAGGTGTAGGCATGTTTGTTTCCACTGCTGACCCCGAGAAAGAACCACCCCTGGTGAATTACAAACACAATCTTGTCTATTCTGGCTGCCAAATACCCTGTGGAGAAGCTCCCTTTCTATTTTCCGATGATGATGGTGCCCTGCTCCCATTCGAAGCCATGGCGGAAGCTGCAAGTTTGTCCAGCTTGTGGGTCCCCTTCTTCAGGTAACATGATATTGAGCTGAGGAATCCCAAGTCCTACTTCCGTCTGATGTGAGACCCTTGCAAGAATATGAATAGGCCAAACTTTGTAGAGGACCATAGATGGATGAAGCATGAGTATGATGAATTCTAGGTTCGGATCACTGGGCTTCCTGATTTGATCCAGTGGTGTTCTGACACTTATAATGCTCCAGAGGAGATCAAGGCTCTGAAGCTTCAATGTGGTCAAGCTGGGGATGAACCTCTGGAACCCTCGAAGGTGTTGAAAGCGACTTGGATGGCTGATGGAACCAACTGGCCTGGCACTTGGTTGCATCCTGCAGCTGAGCATTCTAGGGGTGATCATGCTGGAATTATACAGGTAATACAAGATAGTAGAATTTGACAAATCCATTTCACATAGAAAACTTTTTTGGGAGACATCTAATGGATACCTTTAGAATACCATTAGGTGATGTGATGTCTTCCCTATCCATCTATTTTTTTGTGAGCCATTTAGTATAAATGGATTAGTAAAATGCCATGTCAACCAAGGTGTCTCAATGGTGTCAAAAAGATGTCTTCCTAATGCCCATCTTTCATATAATTCAATCAAGTAGCACTGGCCGCTTGCTTTCTATCAGCTTTCTATGTTGCAGCGTGCATGTTTTGAGACCAGTGCTAGATACCTTCAACTTACTAGAAGTGTGTGCTTTTTATTTTGTTAGTGTTTTCCAGAAATTTCGTTGATCATCACCTTAGTTGGCATGTTTCATTTTGTTCGGATATCTCTACTTTTTAAGTTTGTTTTCACTCTCAGAGTAAATGATTGTGGGGAAGTTGTAGTTGGTCGTCCTTTGCTTATCTTGTTTGATTGGGACTCTTGCCGATGACGGTTGAGTTGTATTAAGGTACAGGTGATGTTGAAGCCTCCAAGTGATGAATCCCTGAATGGACAGCTAGCGATGACAACACTCCCCTCAACTTGACCGAAGTTGACATCCACCTGCATCTCCTGGTCTCTGTCTCCGGCGAGAAGTGTTCTGGCTACTATCATAACAAAAAGGCCAATGCAATGAATGCCTTGGTTAGAGCATCAGCCATCATGTCCCATGCCCTGTTTCTGACTCCCAGGCCATCAGGGAAGGCATGTGCCTCAAGATGGGCTGCAGAGGTGATCACATTTCCTATGTTCAGTTCCCCTAGCACTTCGAAGGCCTGGGAGTGTATGGCCTCCAAGGCCCTGGCAATGGCGGCACAGGCTGTCTCTTCTGCCACATTGTCCCCCATGGCTTTGACTCCCCATGGTCCAAGGATTGCCTCGGCTTCTGGAACTCCTGCTTCGGGAGCTGCCACAAGAAGAACAAGCTAGTGGCCTCCTTCCCAAAGGAGAATCTGTCGTCAGGAATGGGAGACTCTGATGACAAAGGAAAGAATTTGTAATACCCGGTATTTCAAATTGAACATTTTAGATTAATTATTAAAAGTCATTAATTGTGGAATTGAATTATATAGATGAAGTTCTTTAAAGTTAATATTGCGTAGTAGACTAACTTTCTAGAGGATTGGGGTGGTTCAAATTATGCAATCCTTCAAGGAGTATTTTGGTAATTTCTGAATTTGGTCAATTTATGATTCGATATTTAATTGCCAGTTTGGAAAAAAAAAATTGAGTATATTTATTATATTTGAGTGTGATTTTAATATTATAAGTTAAGTTATTAAACAGCTAGACTTTTTTGGAGTTTTCTAAATTAAATTATATCACTGAGAAATCAAGTTAATCGGCTAACTAACCTCCTCAAGCCTTGCCCCAACATCCTTTGATTCCCAAGTACTCCACCATTGCCAAGACCTAGCTACCTTGCAGGCAGACAAATTATCAGCCGCCCATGCTACCTTAGCGAGCTATTTCTTCCCATGAAGTTTTATACACCGAGCCTTTCCATGCACAGTCAGCACGCCTCAGCCCTCTCAATTACTGCCTTCGGTTGCAACGGAATTCTGTTCAGAGAATTGCCCAGTGAGAGAGAGAGATATAGAGATAGAGAGGGGGGTAGAGACCAAAGAGATCGAAGGAGAGAGGGAGGATCGGGAGTATTGTAGTGCTTTTTTTTGGAATTACTACTGTTGATTATTGCTGTTGCCGTGAAAATCGCCATTGCTGATGTGTTTCCGCCATATGTTTGGCTGCTGCTGCGCAGAGGAGGGAGTCATCAAGGCAAGCGTTAATCCTCATCTTGATAACCTCTCACCTTCTCTTGTTCTGTTGAGTTCATAAGATTCTCACATTAACAATCCATATGTTATTGTTGAATTAATAATTAGTGGAGTATAGAGGAAGTGTGTCTGAACTCAATGGCTTAGTGTGGTGTAGTTACGGTTTTGATCGGCGTTTGCCCGGCATTGGAACCGGTGTACAATTGCCACTCTGTTTTCCTTTTTTCTTTTTTAACCCATTGTGGGATGAGTTGATGTGTCCCTCTTGAGTTGGCAATTTTGAGGAGGATTTCAGTTGGGTTAGATATATAAATAGGTATTTCATTATTATACATATTTAATGCCTTATCGGTGAAATTGAAATATGTAGCTTCTGTTGGTTTGGAATTGTAGTGACTGGCAGATTAAATATATACACTTGTGAGCAGTTTTTTGTAGCTACTGTTTTCTTCATGAACAAGCTAAATTGAGTTTCTTGATTGCTGTAGTCTTATTACATTATGATTCAATGTGATGTGTTTCTATAATGTTTTGTGGATGAATTGTCCTAATCTAATTAACCATTGACGAGTTATTGTTTTCAGAATGACTGGTAGTTTTGCTGAGATCCTTAGTTCGGTTGTTGTGGTCCCATAATTGATGATTCAAGGTTGACCGTATCTTTGATGTTTTATTGATGAATTGCAAAATTTTACATCTATTTAGTTTTGTTGAACTGCTGAACTACAATGCCCAGTAGGCATCAGAGGTCAAGTGGGAGCACCGAGCCACTTTCGGGTTTGTGGCAGAAATTTCATGTTCTATTGATTAGTGGTAGATCAGTAATTTTGTAATTTAAATGCTGTATGTGTATTTAAGATCTTATTGTTTGATTTTATTGGTTTTTGATATTGAATCTGGTATTGCAGTTGCTGATGCACAATTGATGCCGGAGGCTACGCCCGAGTGCCGAATTGGTAACGGATTTGTAATAGAATTACAGTGTATTCTGTTGTGGGAAGTTAAGCTATCATTTAATTATTTAAATGATATTCTATATTTGGATCTTTGGATGGATCATAGTAAGATAACCCTTCGGGCTTGAGCTGCTAGAAGCAGCATTCTACCATGCTCAAAGTCCTGCTTGGATGCAGGGTCTGTTTTTGAGACGAATGATTTTGGTAGGGTTCCATTCAACGGTGATAAAATAGAGTGTTTTTTTATCTATTTATGGCCTTAACAGTAGAAATAGTAGATTGATGAGTTCCGATAACAATTGGTGAAGTCTATAGGTTGGCATTCGAGGTGGTGTGCAAGCGGGCACTCCGAATGCCAGGGGACCAATGAGTTTTTCAGTCTAGACTTTCGGCATTATGTTTAGGAGATTTTATCTTGTAGGTGTTTGGCTTAGTGAGCCAATGGGATGATAGCAATCAGATGTTTAGTGTGACCGGCTATCGGATGCACAACAGGGAATAGAGAGAGGCCAGTCTACCGTGTGATGAAGCGTGGCGCCTTCTGCAGTAACAGTGCCAGTTAACCTCACCGACCGGTTCCTCCACGACCTGTGGTGGGTCATCGGCTTTGTCAAGATAAATCTTCTCGAGAAACAATGCCTTACTTGCCAGCCCTAGGATGAAGCTCCTCCAGCGGACTGCCTACCTTAACGTCAGAATTTGTCCATTCAATTCATTCTTCCTTGTCATCTACTGTTTCCTCCCGGTGCTCTCACTCTTCTCAGGCCAATTCATCACATAGACGTCTAACGTCACCTTCCTGATCTGCCTGCTCATAATTTCTCTCACCCTCTGCTTGCTTGCTCTTCTGGAGACTGTCAGGAAAATGAGCAGAGGAACAAATGCGGTAATGGAAATTTGATATGAAAGGGCAATGCAAAGAGCAAAATCAGTGGCAAATGCTAGTCATAGACGACGAGATTGACTGGTTGAATGACAATATTTCTTCCATTAAAGGGGAAATTATGCAGATCAAAGAAAATTAAGAAGATTCATCCAGGTCAAGCATCGGGGTAAACCAATTTGTTCTCTTGTACAATCTGGTTGCCCACACCTTGCCACCCAAACATACAACCTTGCACATAGAACATGAATCATAAACTAGGATTGGTTTTGGTATTGGAGTTGTACATGAATTTCTTGAGGGAACA
The DNA here is from genome assembly GCA_028571085.2 of Nepenthes alata. Classification (NCBI taxonomy): domain Eukaryota; kingdom Viridiplantae; phylum Streptophyta; class Magnoliopsida; order Caryophyllales; family Nepenthaceae; genus Nepenthes; species Nepenthes alata. The sequence continues at coordinate 9,801 of JAOVVI020010834.1, forward strand.
TGAGTTTCTGAAGAGAGTTTCAATTTGTTGAAGCCTGAGGGAGCTTCCCAATAGAAATTGATTTTGTAGAAGATTACCTGTTGCAGTTGAAAATTGAAGAATGCTTCTCATAGGATATCACCCTTGGGTGTAGGTTCTGGAATTCCATGGAATTTGAAGAGTTTGCAACTGAGCTTCAGTTTTAAAGCAGAAGTATCAGTTATTGAAGGAAATTACATCAACATCAGCATCAATAGAGGCAAAAGTATTTTCAGTGGATTTGTGAGAAATAAGTTTATCCATAATCCTTGCAACAGCAAGTTCCACCCAATAAAATGGGGGAACATATTTTGAATCCCAAACTATAATTATTGGATTGTAGATCTATGAGATTCAGCGTATGTGACAGTCAGTGTAAGTGTTCTGATTGGAGAAATCAAGGGCATCATCGAGGGTACGAGCAGGGAGCACATCTGCTATCATGCTGTCTTCAGCCTCGCAGCAGCCCACTCTACTCGTGTTGCTAAAAAGCTCAAGACATTAGCACCAAATGCCCAAATCAGCGTGAGTCGTAATAACTTCACTCAAAGTAGCAAACCTTTTCTGCCTCATTTGCTGATAAGCAGGCAAAAAAGTGTCTTATCCTCCCACCTTGCCATGCATGTTGATCCAGCTATTCTGCTCGTAAGTAGGCATCATAATAAAGTCCAAGCTTCAGCGCTTGGTCATGAATACACATTCCCTCTTTGAGTAATAATAACCCAGTGCACGCGTTGAGAGTTGATGGGTGTGAACGTATATAATCAGGCATTGCACCTCCATGAACAATTTCATTAAAAAAAGTTGGGTGCAGCTCCATCTTCAAAATCAGATTCTTCACGTGTCCTCTGATCGAGATGTTGGAACCGGATTTGCCATGCTTCCGAAGATTTAGTCCGCGTAATCCGTGCTGCCCACGTCGGGTAATGAGGTGAACGAGGGCCGCTGCGATGTCCGTACCGTATTGCAGTGTTTATCGTGTCACGTGAGTCGTTAGATTTTAAAATTAACGGCGTACGTTTTTTTATAAAAATAAATATATATTTTTTTAATTTTTTTTAAATATAAAAAATATGAACCGTTAATTTTAAAATTTAACGGTCCAATATCGCGTCGTAGTGCCCCCGTCCTCGGTAATGAGGCTGCTTGCCTGCCGACTTCAGGATTTGCCCAGGGACTGCTGTTTAGTTTCAAAATTGCATAAAAGGAAATTGAGTCCGACGTAATAGCACTACAAGCACTTACGAGAGTTTATATATAGAAGTTTAGTTTACGACATAATTATCTTAAATAGCATTGTGCTTTTTATACATATGAGCAAAATTTAACTACCATGAGAAAAAAATTAAATTAAATTAGCCTGCATATGACCATTGTTTGAAAATGAAAGTAATAGATTCAAAATATGAAATGTTTGCTTGCAGAAAACAATCCTTGGGTTTCAATTAAATCTGTTACAAATTGAAAGTTGTAATTTGATTATGCCTTATGCTAATATCAGACATAATCAAATAATAGATTTTATTATATTATAGAGATAATTCATAATACCCATTTGAACTATTATGGGTGAATACTATCTCAAGAAATTGGTCCCGGCACACATCTTGATATCCATCCATAGGTTTTTTGTTGTCTCTACTTTAAATATTATTATTATTTTTTCTATCATGGACTTGCTCCGATTCTTGCAACATATTATTCACTTCTTCAATGAAAATTGTATTTTGTGGGTTATGATCTTCTTGTGGAAAGAGGAGTCCCGTTGAGCTCTATCCTCCTTGCATTTTTAGATTTTCTCTTCCGTTTTTTTCTTGTTTTTCAAATGTTTATATGATTTAGAAAGATTAACTTCATCAGATGAAGTATTAAACCCATCAAATAATTCTAATTACTCTAAAATGTGGAAAATATTGATGCATGTTTGAATGAAATACTTGCTTGGGGTTTTAATTGGCACCGGACCATTTATTTGAACTATAAAAAAATAATTGACAACGTACAATATTTAGGTAATAATCATAAATAATAAATAACACACGATCTTACGTAAAAAATTCTCCTTGTAAATGAAAGAAAAAAAAATTATAGGCCTATATATCCAAAATATCTACTATACAATATGCATTTAGTTACAAACCTAAAAATACAATGATACAACACCTTATAATAAATAAATCTGAATAATAATGAATATAAGATGAAAGAGAAAAAATAAGAATTATAAACCATTCTTTTTAACTTTAAAAATAGTGTACACAAGGTCGGTGGAGAGTGGATCACGATTCAAAACTTTCTCGGATACTCCAACCTTTCTTTTCTTCTTTTTCGTGCTCTTTTTCTTCTTTTTCTCATAGTGTTGGTACTCGAAGTCTCAAAGATTATAAAGTGGTAATCTTAAAATCAGGCAAGGCATATTTATATTAGAATCGATATTTGAGCCCCCGTTGGGCTTGCCTCGCACGCGAGCACCACTGTAATCGACGCATGAGCACCTGTTATGTAATGTACCGATTTTCAAATATCATAATTCTGGGTAATTAAATTAATATGATTAAGATTGACTTAATCCATGTGAAAAAATTAAGTTTCGAGACCGTGAGAGGTGTTGGCAGAGGGAGCCCCGCCGGGCACCTCGAGTGACGCCACAAGTGCATGAAGCAGTGGGCTAGCGCCCGCGGGGCGCTGAAAACAGAATGGGGCGTGCGGCCGATGATTTATAAGGCGGCCAGGAGGGTTTCGGGCGTTTCCAGGAGGGGAGAGAGAGAGAGGGAAGAGGAGAAGAGAGAGAAGGGGGAATTCGAGATTCTGGAGTCCAATTCCGAGCTTGAGCCAGCTAAGGAAATAATAGGTTGGGTCGAAATAAGTACACTTATACTCTCCTCTTTCATTTTCTTACACTTTTATTCCACTTTTTTTAGTATTCTCGTTCAAATACCCGAATAAGTTTATATTTTATATTACTCATAACTTGGGCAAGCAAATATGTGAATTCTTTGCCCGATTTTGTAGTTTTAACCGGTTTTCGGATATAGAACCCAAAACCCGCACCAACACCTCCCACAGTCCAGAAACTTAATTTTTTCA
>JAOVVI020010835.1:0-12905 GCA_028571085.2 Nepenthes alata
CTCGTCTCTTTCTCTCTTTTCTCTTCTTTGCCGTGAAAGTGCCCAAAAATAGTACCAACGTCGCTTACATAAGCGAATCGGCGTATGCGTTTCAATTCGGCGCACATCAGGTGCCTCTCAAACTTTCAAGCGTGCATGAGTGTTGCATGAAATGGGTCTCAAGCACAAGCAATCTGCCAAAATTGCACATAAATATTGTAGGAGTGCGCTTCAAACGGCATACAATCTACCCAAAACACGCATGAGCATCCCAGATGTACTCCTCGGGTGCACACATTCTGCCAAAAAATCACCGAGAACGTATCAGCCGCCATGCATGATGCCCAATTCCGATTTTCAATATGCACTTATTTTCAAATTGACCTGAAATAAATTGATAGCATCAAATCAATTAATTAGAAGTCGGGTGTTACACACAATGTGGTCATCAAGAGCACTACGTACTTAATGTTATAATCATATGGAGCTTAAAATCTTATTACCATCAAAATCTACCCCATCAACATCATCACCAATGTTATTATCATCAAATAAGCCCTCCTTAAAGCTATCAGTAGATTTGTAACTATCAATCTACTCCATTTCATCTAAATCATCCTTTTTCTCCTATGCTCTTGTTACTCTAAAACTTGACATCTTGTACCTACTCTTGATCTTACTTGTTGCCTAGCATATGCCCTCACTTCTTTAGCACCAGATGCTTTTTCCGCATCATCCTACGTCAAGTTATCATCTTCATAAGCCAAATCATCCTTAGCATTTGATATATTAGCCCTCATTGAATTAGCCATTTGTTGCTATCGTCAATTGCATCTACTTTGATAGGATGATGCTTTTGCCGCATCATCCTGCATCAAGTTATCATCTTCATAAACCAAATCATCCTTAGCATTTGATATATTAGCCTTCATCGAATTAGCCATTTGTTGCTATCGTCAATTGCATCTACTTTGATAGGATCAATGACATTTTGCATATCATAACAAGTCTTAAGAACTTGATTGTTTTGGATATAAACTAGATCAGGTAATCCTTGATGCTCAAGCCTGTTCTCTTTTTGTATGAATCTATTGAACGAAATAATTAAATCAACGTTACTATAATATTACAATAGATAATAAAAATTTCTAATTTTGAACATATGGTAAGGCATCTTAAACTGTACTTTCGTACTCAAACATGATCTAATTATAGTCATAACCAATTGCACTAGTAGTTAAAACTCAATAGACTCCACCATTTTTGAATTTCAAAATAGTGTCCATCATTTTGCAACGAAATCATTGGAAATTGTAAATAGTTAAGATGAATAAGATTAGATTATTGAAGTGAAAAAGAATAGAAGATATAGGTACCTGGATCTTTTGTTTACCTTGTTCTAATTTCCATTGAGATGCCAAAGAGACCTTCACCTTTCTTATACATTGTAAAACTTAGTCATAATTTTATCCTGCATGCCCATGCTTGGAATTCTTCTTTGCATATAGTGATACAAACCATTTGTGATTTTTTCATCAAGTTTAATAGCTGGATTGCTGTAGAAAAAATCAGGATTTTAGAAGTGGCCTGTCGTATGCAATGGATGATGAAGTTGGCATCCTTATCTGATGTCAATGATTTTGAAAATGTCTCTATACTTCTCTTCATTCTCATTGAAAGTCTTTTGTATTGCTTTTTTAGATCTGCCCTTTGTTTTTTATATATATATATATATCCCATCATTGATTTGTTCTTATTATCAACAAGTCCGAGAACCTGAATAAAAGGACCCATGACCTTAAGAATATGGAATACATTGCTCCAAAATGAAGCTACTAATACAGTTTCAGCTGCTGTTTTTACCTTTCATATCACTAGGCCAATTGCTCTTCATCCATTCCGCTAATGTAAACATGTTTTTAATATTGAACTTTTGCTCGTGGACGCATTCTAAAGTTAAGATGGCTATTGTAAATAGAGTAATTCCATGTCTATCTATTGCACTTTCTTTTGGTGAAATGCTTCATCATATTCATTGAACTAGTGTTATTGTAGAAGCCATTAAGAAAAATGACTTTCTCTAAAGTCCTCTTGAAACCTTGAATTTTACCAATATCCTCCGAAATTTGGTGAACACAATGCGCTGCACATGGAGTCCAATATAAGCGCTTCCTTTTTGCTTGTAAAAGTTTTCCTAAGCCACAAAGGGAAAGAAACAAAAGAAATAAGTTTTGATCATATAATGCATAAAATAGGAAAAAAAAATTACATAACAAATTAAAAAAAAATCCAATATAAGAAAAATTTTCTGGCTAATACATAGTTACTTTCATTGTCAGTAATCACTTAAAAAACAAATTTTCTTTCCAATTTTCTCCGCCAATTTAACAACTAGCTCAAATATCTTCTCTCCAATTTTCACATATATAGAAGCATAAACAGACTATAAAAATATTGTTCCCAAAGGGCAATTCGCCAAGAAGTTAATCAAGCTTTGTTGTCTCCTACCTCTCAATGAATCAGATATAGTAGAACAACCATGCTTTACCCATGTTTCTTTGTGGCCCTTTAACAAATCTTTTGTATGTTATTCCTCCTTTTTAAGAAGAGGTACTCTCAATTCATTATAGTTAGGCGGCTTCAAATTTGGACCATACGTTTTTATAGATTCAATAATCTACTTAAAACTTTGCAAACGAGAGGTATTAAATGCTACCTCTGCATGATAAAAGAAATGAGCTATGTACTGAATTGTTTTATCTCTTGCTTCTTAATCACATGCATCATTTATTTTTGTTTGCCTCAATTTGCCCCCTCTATCTAGCTTGTAAGTCTTGAAACAAATCCATGGAACCTTTTGAATGTGATGCATTCATTTTAGCATTCTTATAAGGTCCTACTTTATTTTTGAAATTCCCATTCACTCTTTTGCCATATATATTCATTGTCTCCGCATCGTCTTCAACAATCATCATTACAAATTCCTCTTTCTCCATTATCATAATCTGGTAATGAATCATATGATCCACTCTTTTGTGATTTTTTCTCATTCATAGAATTCTCTTGTTTTATTTTAACCTAAGTAGGGCACTTTTTACAATGTACTACATTTTTATACTTTCCCACTTGATGTTTTGTTGGAAGTATTTCTCATGTAGTGACCTTGTCACAGATTAAGCAAGTCATAGAATTAGAGGCTATAGGGTCTTTCAAATAACTATACTTCAAGCAAATAGTTTTTTTTATTGCTACCTGTTGATATTTTTGTTGTCATTCCCAAAACAATTATAATAATAGTTTACCTAAAGCAAATTAGCAGTGATAAATTGCCAATAACATGTTAAATGTTAAAAAAAAAATCTCAAGTGAAACAGAGATACAAGAGAGACAGGATAGTCAAACCGACTGCCACAACAAAGACAACCGCAGAAAATGGCGTAAAATATAGAAATCGTAGAGTACTGATATAGAATGTCTAAGTGAGAATGAAGAAATCCGAGTTCAAGATATAGAAATTTCAGGAGAACAAATTAGGAATTTCATTTCTTACTTGATTTGTGGTGTTCTTGTTTGTTGAGCTCTAATTGTTCCTTGAGCAGCGAATATGAAGAACTAGAGAATGATGTCCGAAAATAACTGAGGCAACAAAGTGGAAGAATGATGTGCTTGTTAGAGAACTAGAGAGTGATCGTGCGACTAGTTGGATTTTTTGTGTGACGAGAGAGAGATAGTGCCAATTGATTTCCAAAACAAGATTAGGTATTTAAAGCATATACATAATCGTAATTTGAAACAAAAATGGGGGCTTTTTCGGCAACGCACAACTTTCTTAAAACAAAGTGGTCGCCTTTGTACCCACATGCCTGGCTTTAGGCGCTCACCTAGAAAATTTGCTTGGAAGCATCGCTCCATTTGGCCCTGCCGCAAGTGCTAGGTGCTTTGCTTGGGTTGCCTTTGACGATACTTGTGAGGATTTTATGCAAGCTGCATAGAATCATAGTATGAAATTCTACAGTTGTTAAAAGGAGGGGCACATCATTGGAGATTGTTACGTTTGACCTCAAAATAAAGAAGCTCAAGCTTTCCACACTAATGTCCTATTTACCTTAGCTAGTGCACTGGCCTTTCCTATCAATAATTAGTTATCCAATGCTTATTCATCTTTTATCACTCCCAAGATGGTACAACAAATAATTGTCTCTGCTTGACTACAAGGTTAGCAAAACTTGCTTACTTTTGTTTGGTTAATTGTCTCAATGGCTTCAAATAATATTGAAGGTAATATAGATGCCTTACATCATATTCGTAAGTGTGAGGGTGAATAATATATTAGATTGCTAACGATAGTTCTCTTCCTATCACCACGGTTTAAAATATAGGATCCACTTTCGATATTGTTTTTGTATCTTTGGATTAGTTACGATTTTAATTTACGTTGGATTATTGGTTGATAATAATTGTGAGATTCACTTCAATCTTATTACTATCTTGTGCAGCATCAAATATCGAGGAAGGGAATAAATAGTAAAGGGGCCTAAAGTAGAACGTCTATTTCCTCTTCAGCTTCATGTTCTTACACTCATTTATTTAGCTTAAACTACTATTACTAATAGTAGTAATGTTTGGAATTAAGGATTTGGATATTACAATTCTACTATTTTGGCTTATCTTGTGAAATATAGCCATTTAGGCAATGAAAGATTCATATATATATGTGGCCATTTGATTGTATATCTTGTAAACTTGATAAAAGAAAAGTTTTACATTTGTTTTTGTATGAGAGCCGTGCTTCCATGAGTTTTGATATTATTCATACCGATGTATGGGATATGAGTCTAGTTATTTTCTATACTTACTATAGCTAGTTCACTTTGAGTATATTTTCTTCACTCTAGAGATGAGGTATATTCTGTCCTTCAAACATTTGTTGCTTATATTTAAATATAATTCTTGATCCGTATCAAAATTTTATATTTAGATTCAGGGGGAATATATGTCCAAAACACTTTCCGGATTATCTAAACAAAAAGGCATTCTTTCTCGATGTTCTTATTCTTACACTCCACAATAAAACAGGGTCGCCGATGGCAAAAATCGTCATCTTTAGGATGTTGTTCCTATCTTGTTAATCGAATCGTCTTTACCTACTATACTTTGGGTAGAGGCATTATTTATGACTTTGTATTTGAGTAATCATTTATTGTCACAAATTTTACATTATGATTTCGTATATTATTGTTTTTTTTTCTGAAATCGGTCCCTAGCATCACTCTCTTTATACTTTTGGTTGTTCGTTTTGTCCATTAACCATTAATTGAACGTAACAAGCTTATAGTTTAAGTTGAAATGCACATTTTTTAGATATAGTAATACACACAAAGGGTTTGTCTACTTTGATGCCGATTCTTACAAATTTCGTATTTCTTGTCATATTGTATTTTTTGAAAATCTGTTTTACTTCCAATCTTAGGCCTTTCCAATTCTACTTTAGCCATCCTTTTGAATTTTGATGACTTGATTTGTTCTATTAACTAATTTAAGCTAGCAATTGCACATTAGAGACGTCATCTGTTACCACTTTTTGATCCTGAATCGGTGTGCGACTCCACTACACTTACATCTCGATGGTTTACTTGGATTACTCATCCTCCCGATAGGTATGGTTTTTCTTATATAGCTCACCAGACAACTTTAGATACTATTCTTATATCAAGGTCTTACTGTCAAGCTTCTACTCAAAGTGTTGGCTACAACCTATGTAAGATGAGCTTTAGACTCTTTAAGATAATCACACTTTGGATTTTTCATGTGTCCTTTTGGAGGCAAACCTATTGGATGCAAATGGATATATAATATTAGGCTGCAGTTTGATGGTTTTGTTGAAAGATAAAATACAGCCGGTGACACTCAGCAATCGTCAAGAATGAAGTCTTGATTTTGAAGAGACTTTCACGATAGTGGCTAAAATGACTTCTGTGTGTACTATTATGGCTATTATTATATTGAAAGGATGACTCATTATACAGATAGATGTTAAAAATATATTCTTAAATGGGGATCTAAAGGAGGAAATCTACATGACCCCTCCTTTTAGTGTGATCCCTCATTATTCCTCTGAGGTGTTCACCAAAGTGTTCCTTGTTTGGCCTAAAGCAGGCACCAAGAGTGTGGTTTGAAAAAATTCATACCAGCCTTCTTGACTTTTAATTTACTCAAGGTCAATTTGATTTCTCACTTTTTCTTCACAACACCACTACTAGAATTATTATCCTTCTTATATATGTGGATATTATAATTGGGTCTAACACAGTTCATTGAGCAGATGCAATGGCATCTCAAGACTTCATTTCATAAGAAATATTTTGGTTTGCCGTATATTTTCTTAGCCTTGAGGTATAACTTACTTCTAATGGCAGTCTTTTGCATTAACATAAATATACTCTGGAGATTATTACTTTGGCGGTCTTCTAGCCAAAAACTCCATCCTTACACTTATAGAGGTTAATTTATAGCTTCGATAAGAGTAATGAGACTTAATATTTGATCCCTCTATGTATTGGCAACTAGTTGGATTTTTGAATTATTTAACAATTATTTGGCCTAATATCTCTTTTACAGTTTAGCATATGAGCCAGTTTACAAGGTGTCCAAACATACACACATAGCAGTAGTGAAACATATTGTTTGTTACTTGAAGTATACTTCTGGGCGAGGATTAGTATTTTCAACTGAGAATTCTTTCCATTTAATATGAGTTAGTGACGCTAATTGGGCTAGTTGTGCCAATACTTATTGTTCCATTACTAGCTGATGTATGTTTATTGGTAATACTTTTATTCCTAAACTCGGGTATCAAAATCCTCAACCGAGTTTGAATACTATACTATGTCTTCTACTCGCTCGGAGATTGCCCGGTTCAAGGGCTTGTTTGGGGAACTTGGCATTTCCCTTTTAATCATCTCTCCCTAATATTGATAACATTAGTACTATTCAGATTGCCATCAATTCAGTCATCATGGGCATAAAAAGCATATTTAGGCAGCTTGCCACAATATCTATGCAACACTTAAGCAACATGTGATCATTTTTTCTCACTCTCTTCAAACAATAGAAGTCTTGACCAAGGCTGTATCATGCCACTGGCATCAATTCATAGCTGACGGATTGATATTTCTTGATCGGTCAATATCAATTTAAGAGGGGATGTCGGCAGAATTAGCATAATAATATTTACTATATATTGTATATAATTTTCTTTTTTAAGATTATTCTATTGATTGTAATTAAATAGGATTAATTGTAGTTTGGAGATTAATTAGAAATGTGGTTAATTGTAATCGATTGTAATTAGGGAAGGTATTAACTATTTAATGAAAAGGAAATCCTCAGTCAAGGATTTATAACAATTGACGGAAAGTACGTCTCTACCAAGTTTAGGAGGTTTTGTGAGGGCATCACTCGATATTGGACAACCCCTTGGACTCATCAACAAAATGGCATCGTCGAGCGACTGAACCAAAGTTTACTTTAACTGGCTGGAAGTATGATGAGTGTTGCCAAAATTTCAAATGACTTTGGGCAGAGTTGATTGGCTTTAATTCCTTGAGTGAGGTTTGGTCAGTTAAACCTCTCAACTATTCTTATGTACACATATTTGGTTGGCCCGCATGTGTTTATCCTAACATTGACAAACTTTAACCAAGGGAAAAGAAATGTATTTTTCTTGGTTATGTTCATGGTGTCAAAACTTTCTGATTTTTGTACCTGAGATTGGATAAACCACACTTTGTTATCTCCAAAGATGTCAAACTCGATGAAAATTCAATCCTGAAATCTGCCGAGACTTTAAAACAGCTTGAACAATTTGATAAGGAGGAAAACTTTGCCACCGGACAGGTTCATTGTGATGATGAATCTGTCCCTGGACAGTTACAGGAGGATTCTGCCACTGGATAGCCTGCAGGCTCATGAGGTCAATCTGAAATTCCAGATTCAGATTTGCTGTATGTCTGGATAGCCTGCAGGCTCGTGTGGTCAATCCAACGAAGATGATTTGCAAACATACAAGTATTGGAAGTCACAACGGATACATAAGTAAAGGAAAATCCCAGACATGGCTGCCTACACCATGTTTGCTGAACATGGAGGGCGAAGCTACTACAAAGAAGTCATGGCTGATTTCGAATCCAAGAAGTGGATGCATACAATGATCAATGAAATGGAATCTCTCCACAAAAAAACAAGACGTGGAATCTTACTGAAAAGTTAGGATTGTAAGTTGTAAGTGAGTATTTAAAGGGAAATCCAGTGACACCAACAAGGCTCGGCTTGTCGTTAAGGGCTGCACCCAAAGGGAAGTTATCGATTTCTCTGAAATTTATCTCTTGGCAAGATATACATCCATTCATACTCTTTTGGTTTTAGTTGCTTTGCATGATTTTGAACTTGCACATCTAGATGTCAAAACCGCATTATTACATGGATAACTCGAAAAGGAGATTTACATGGCTAAAGCCCAAAGGGTTCAAATCTAAAGGAAAAGAAGAGGTCGTGTGTAGATTAAGGAAGTCCCTTTGCGGTTTGAATTACCTCCGAGATAGTGTGCAAACGCTTTGATTTGTGATGGGTAAGAATGGGTCGGAGTGAGTACGATTGGTTAGTATGTTTCCAGAAGCTTCTCATTGGTTCGTTTATTTATTTGGTAATTTGTTTTGATTTCATGATAATTGCGGCTAATAATATTTCCAACATTAGTTATTTTTAAATGCAATTAAACAAAGAATTTGAAATGAAAGATATCGAGGTGAGTAAGAGAATTTTAGGGATGAAAATCGGGAGGAATAGAGCTGCTGGAAAACTGATTTTATTGTTCGTCTTCATCTCGTGAATTAAATGCCACAATTTGACAATTGTTGGAACTAGGTGCAATCATAGTGGACATTACAATTGTCAAGGTGGAAAATTATGAAGCCATAAATCTTAATTATGAAGGTTTATCTAGGTGGCAATTCAATCAAGCACCCGGTTAATGCTCTTGCATGGATTGATGTGTTATTATTATGATCTTTGGAAATATGTAAGACAATGATAGTTACAATGGGAATTGGAGTGTATATATGATGGCTTTGATGACGAGAACGAATTCGGCATTAATGGTTAATACTTTATTTAATCACTCGTAAAAGCCCTACATTTGTATTTACGTAGACATTACTTGTATCTACTTATAGTGAAGTGTGCTAATGACTTTTCTAGCATGTTTGATTATTGGAATAAAATAAGGTAGGAATAGAATAATTATCTCCAAGAAATAGAATAAGATGAGAATAGAATTGAGAATTATTATTCTCATATTTGGTCAACTATTTGTAATAGTTATAATTAAACCAAGAATTAATTTTCTAATATTTGGTACATAGTACTAGTAAGAGGAATAAGGTGAAATTTATAATAATGGCTTTTTTTTACCATTGTTTAACAAAAAAAAATATTATACCAACATTTCGCAATATTTTCTCAAAATATGTTTTTGTCCACGCCACTATATTACACGGAATATGATTCACAACCGGATTCATGATAGTTTAACTTGCCAAAATTATAAATTTTTTAGATTATATTATTTCATCATCAATTTCCTATATTTAAAATATTAATTCTTACAAAATAATTTTCCCACCTTACAAAATAATTTCTTGCATTATGCTATACATTAGATAGAAAAGTATTACACACACAATGATGACAAAAAAATTAAATTTCTTATCCAAAAATGCTGCTTGATATTCATGACAACAACTTCGATACTAAACAAGCTTCATTAACATGTCTACTTGCCAAAAAATATTATTTTTCTAACCAACATAATTACGATTACGTATAATATATTTTACTGTAAATATTGTTTGATTCAATATAATCATTGCTCAGGTGAAAGATTGAACAAGCCCATCATAAATCTTGGATCAAGTATGCATTAAGTATAAGTTGTATTCCTTTCACTTGTGGATAATTCATGAATATCAACCAATAAATCATATAGTTGTTTTGTCATTTGATGAACCAATAAGTCAGTCCTTAAACTCTTACTCAATATGTCACCAACTTTATTTATTTTTATGTTCAATACAACAACAGCTTGAAGAATACATTGGAACAATGTTTCTACATCTACGCTAGCCTTTTGTTTCCTTTTTTTAGAAGACCTCTTCGTAATTAGAGTTGTAACAAGTAGTTCACTTTGAACAAGTTGTTTATCACTACCATGAAGTCTTCCTTCTCTATTTCTAGAACATTATTCACACTAAACTGCTCGTTCTTAGGTTCATCTTGTTGGAGTTCCATGATATCCTCAGTGGCTTGTGTATCTACTCTTGTTGCACGATCTTTGGCATAAATCATTGACAAATTTTCAAAATATGGAAATGACTTTTTTTGCAAAATAGTAGTTTCCTTGTAATTCTATATCAAAAAAATAGATATTAGGTTGTGTTGTAGACAATGTAAATAACAAGAATAGTTGGTGATGTGAAAAACTTATCAATATGTGGGCATTCCATGCGTGTTGTTATGCAATAATCATTTTTCGTGTATCATCACACTCAAATTCGATAGTGTTTGTGCCTTTTATCATATCATACACGATACTCTAATTCCTTTTCAATGTCTTTATTCTAAATCTAATGTGTGGAGTTGCCTTCAAACCCAAAGTAGGTAATTTAATCTTAAAATCCTTTATAATTCATTTAAATATTCCAATTTGAATTCATTATTAACATTGTGTGTGCTAGTGTTATATAACTCAACCATGTTAACAAGAGTATCATCTTCATGAAGCTCCATTCTTCCTTTAATATCCTTATTAGCTTGTGTCATGCTTGCCTCCATTATATGATACAAGTACACAACTATCTATTAAAACATTAGATTATACAAGAATTGTAGGTGATATATCGTAACTATGTAAAATCAAAAACATAAATGAGAACACACCATAAATAATAATTGCACTTAAAATTGGATCTAATCAAAATTACATTCCAAATAAGCTAACTAGAACATATTGAGTATACATAGATGATAGTAATAAATGACACTACTCAAACCAAATGCTCAAAGTATAGTATTCAATGATATCCTCGTTCATTGAACATTGTATTTGTCAAGTTATCCCTCAATTCACTCCAACCATCACTGGGATTAAGTTGTGTTATCACGTTCGCATTTTCATCTATCGAATTCTTGTGATACATGTCATTGTATTCATTCTCAATAGGATCATAAGTCCTTTCATTTCTAATAAAATTTTTAGCAATCCAAAGCACCTCTCAATAATATTTCGAACAGTGGCATGTTTCATATTGAAGAATTCCTTGGCCCTTCTTCGCTAGTAGCCTTGACGCTATTCATTTAGGTGGTATCTCTACCCTACAAACAGTGTAAGGAATCCAATGCAATTTGTATATCTCATATCAATTAAGTATCTATATAGAAAAACTCTATATCATTACATAAGAAAACGTTCTAGGTAAAATATAATACTTCTTTCGATGATTTGAAATTGTACCATTGGAAACTTTCATTACAAAAGGAGCACGTATATAAATTGTATGTTATGTGTACATACCCCTAACATGTTTGTAGCCATATATCCCTGGCAAGTTTGATATATCGGTTTGTCTGTAGTAGATACCTTATTTTTTATACATATTCTATCCAAAACGCCTATACAATTTTTTAAGTGTATACTAAATTGAAGTGAGTTATCTACTACATTTATTACATAGACATAATAATGGATATATAAAGTTATTATCATACTAGGAACCATTTCCATCATTCGTTTGTGCAATTCTCAGAGTTGGGTTTTGGCCGAGTGTCCTGGTAAACGTATTATTGTAATTAAGACATTATTAAATATTTAACTCTCTGTTTCATTCGACCTTTGAAAATTATGTGTAATCGCCCTATTTTTGACATAATGCGCTAGAATATGCAAGAATATTGTCACTTGTTCATGTGCTTTAATGGATGAAGTCCCCAAATATTTTTTAACATCTCACACAACTTGAAAAACTCGGGTCTATTCATTCTCAACATATTAGTGCAAGTGACATAACTATCGTGTATAATTATATTGATGTATTTTCTTTTTTTTAAAAAATAAAATCATGGCTGTATGACCTCGTAATTGTAAGCCTAGACTGTTCAGTAATTGAAATTGCATTTAAGACATATAAAAACTACCAAATCGTATGATAAATGTTAGTCCATTCCATTAGCATGACCGGTATCTTCTTTTTCTTCTCATTAGGAAAGTTGAAGCGTAATTGATCTATGAACTGTAATAACAAATCACAACATATGCAAAATATATAAATAAAAAGTTAGTCTGAGCTTTTCAAACATAGCACAAATCATCATCAAATTTTAGTTTTGATGACTCCTATGAAGATAGCCAATATTTCTAAAGCTTTTCAAACTAAGCCAATAACGTGGAATTGTGACCACTACGAAGGAATTGAGATTGAAAAATAAAGTGACATCTCAAAATTTTGATTTTTATTGCATTGCTATTTGGCCATGTTAAATCTTATGAGGAAATGCTTCATCATCATCGAATTTCGGTTTGAACTTCTCAATATACATAATATCAACAACAAATTGTGCAAAGAACGAATTTGGCAGAGAACAATATTTAAAGCACAACAAACAACGAAAAAGATTTCTGAAGCGCAATATTTGGCAGATGACACATTTGTCCTAGCTTCTGCTTTCAAAACAAATACATCGTTATAAAACATTGCGTAGATAAGAACTATCAATACTATTTGCATTCCAAACTGGTTTAATTGATTAGTATATATCAACAAATCACTTGAAGGGTGTGATTGTTGAATCAAATGGGAAACACAAGGAGAAGAATA
>JAOVVI020010836.1:1867-12905 GCA_028571085.2 Nepenthes alata
TAGATACAGCTCCTCGCCTAGCTGGGGAGAAGCCAAAAGAGGTGGGCTAGAGAGGTAGCTCTTGAGCCATTGAAATGCGTCTTCAAAGTCATCACTCCACTGAAAGTCTCGGGTCTTTGACCCTCTCAAGGCTTTGAAGAATGACAGGTGTTTCTCGGCCAATTTTGCTAGGAAACGAGAGAGGGCGACCACTCGGCCGGTGAACATCTAGACTTCCTTTACCGTCCGAGGGGATCACATGTCCAGGATCGCTTGTATCTTTTCTGGGTTTTCCTCGATTCCCCGATGCGACACGATGTAACCTAGAAATTTTCTTGAGGCCACACCGAATGTGCATTTGCTCGGATTGAGTTTCATTCCGTGGGTCCTGAGCACGTGGAAGGTCTCGGACAAGTCCCTGACGTGGTCATGCTTACTTTTCTTTTAACGAGCATGTCGTCGACGTACACTTCCACGTTCCTCCCTATCTGGTCCCTAAACACCTTGTTCACAAGTCAATGATAAGTCGCGCCTGCGTTCTTGAGGCCAAAAGGTATCACCTTGTAGCAGTAAGTCCATTGGTCCGTCATGAACGACGTGTGCTCCTCGTCCTCGGGACTCATTCTGATATGATTATATTCCGAGTACGCGTCCATGATGCTTAAGAGCTCGTGGTCGGACGTCGAATCCACAAGTTAGTCAATTCTCGGTAGTGAGAAGCTGTCCTTTGGGCATGCCTTGTTGAGGTCGGTGAAGTCCACCCACATCCTCCACTTTCCTTTATTCTTTCTTACCATGACAATGTTTGCTAGCCAGTCCGGGTACTGTACTTCTTAGACGAATTCGACGTCTAGGAGTTTCTTGACTTCCTCGGGGACAGCCACTAATTTTTTTGTAAAGTAGTTTCTACGCTTTTGTCTGACTATATTGTGATGAGGATCAATGCCCAGCTTGTGGACAATGATCTCGGAGGAAATTCTGGGCATGTCACTAGGTGACCAAGTGAACACGTCCGAGTTCTCTCATAGGAAGCTGGTCAGCTTGTCCCTGATGGCCTCTGGGAGTGAGCTTTCTATGTGGATGCATTTCTCCGGATCCGTCGGATCCAATGGGATCTGAACGGTTTGCGCTCCAGGCTGCGTGTGCTGCAGCGTGGCCTCGTCCCTGAGGTCGAGGTCTTCTAGTTGGAAGTGACCAACCATTGTGTTACTTGGCACAGACCACACGAGAAACACTTTCACCCCGTTGATTAGTCTCCGAGGACTTCCTCTACACCACACGGGGTGGGAAACTTCATCTTGAGATGTGAAATGGAAGTTACCGCACCGAACGTGGCCAAACAAGGCCGTCCAAGAATAGCATTATAGACCGAGGGCAAATCCACTACCATAAAGTTGAGGACCTCGGACGCAGTCCTCGGATGCATCCCCAGGGTCACTTCCAACTGGATGATACCCTGAACAGGCACTGGTTTATTATCCAGCCTATAGAGCGGCCCTTCCAGCGCTCTCATCTGATTTTTATTATGTCCCAATTTGAAATAAGTATCAAGGTACAGTAAATTTTGGGAGCTTCCATTATCAACAAATACTCATTTTATATGGTAGTCATTTGCTCCATCAGAAACAAGCGCGGTTACAACCACGGGGTCGGAGTGAGGAGAAGTTACATGATCCAAGTCATTATTACTAAAGCAAATAACCTTGTCTTCACTCCCAAGCCCCGTCCTCGGCTTCTTTGCTGCTACGGGCTCGCACCCATCTCCTCTGGCCGCCCGGCTTGATATCATATTTACGACCCCCACGACCACTCTGTTCCTGGGGGGCTCAGCTTCACCGTCGCCTACTGTTCCGGAAGCTTGTCCGGATCTTTGCAGGAAACAGTTGAGGTGTCCTCGCCTTATCAAGTCTTCTATTTCCTTCTACAGGGTCCTACAGTCCTCCGTGCTATGGCCTACGGAGCGGTGGTAGTCACAGTATTTCGTTTGGTTCCCACCCTCTGGGTTCTTCAGCGGCTTGGGCCACTTCAAAAACTTCTCCTGCCGGATCAGCATCAGGATGTTGGTGCGGCTGTCATTCAGGGGCATGAAGTGCACAGGCCGTGGCTCACTTCGAGTGCTTTGCTCGACCTTGTGCTGTTTCTTCGCTGCTTGAGGACCCTGATAGTCCCCGGCCTTTCTCTTACCTTCTGCCGCCTTATGGTGAGAGTGCTCATCCTTCTTTGGCCGTTTGGCATCATTGGCCTCCTCGGCCGCGATGTATGCTCTGGTCACAGCCTCAGCCTCCCCAAAGGTCTGGGGACCCTTATGAATAAGGCACCTCCTTCAAGAGCCGAGAGGAAAGCATTTAGCTTTACCTCATCGGTCAACTTCAAAATTTGCTTGGCCTCTGCTACAAATCGGGCCAGGAATCTCCTCAAACTCTCACTGGCACCCTGCTTGATCCGAGTGAGGTGCCAGGGCTGCTTCTCCACCCTTCTGCTGGAGGCAAACTGAGAAAGGAAGGCCGTCGCCAAGTCATTAAAGTCATGGATGGAGTCCACCGGCATCCCGTAGAACCACACCCTCGCGTTCCCTTTTAGAGTCAAAGGGAAGTACTAGCACATGGTGGTCTCATCCAGGCCCTAGAGGCTCAGATGTTCCCGGAAATGGTTGAGGTGATCCATGGGATCAGCACTACTATCGTACATCTCCAGATTTGGCATCTTAAATTTCGGAGGGAGCGTCCTCGTCCTAATCTCCGTGGAAAATGGGGATTGGAGCGCATTAGCCCTCCTCCACTGCTCTCTCTAAGCACTCGGTTCCACCTCGTTTGCAGCATTTCCTCCACTCAAAGTGGGGCGGTTGCCTTCTTTTCATTGAGGTAGTGTCTCAACTCATAAGGCTCTTGGACTGCGCGGCACTCGGGGGCCGTGCGAGCTCCTTGCGGGAGAGCATCTCATGGAACCGCCTCTTGGCCGCTACGCCAGCGGTAGCTCCGTTGGGCTTCAGAGTGATGCCTCTCTGGGCTTCCTTCTCAGACCCGAGGATCTGAGTGGCCCTCTAGCCTCTGCGGGGCTCTGCTGCTGGAGGCCACTTAGGTCCTTGGGTTTTCATGTTGGCTGGGCGGCTTCTCACGACGCTCTCCTTCTCTGTCCCCGCCCAAGGACGCTCCAGCCTGTGAGACCCTGGAAGGAGCTCCTCTCATCCGCTCGTCGATTTTAGAGCAGAGCATGTTGAAAGCTTTGGACATGCCTTCTATCCTGGCCACCATGCCCCTAACTACTGGGTCAGGGTGGTTTTCAGCCCCCACGCAGGGGTCGGGGCCGCTGTTATGTGAGGCCACCTCCCTGGTAGGTATACTCGCCTCTGCCCTCGTGTTTACCATTATGGTATTTTAAGTTAAAGTTATTGCGAAGTTCGTGTATTTATTGCTAAGATATGAGAAACAGACTTTCAGTCGGGTTCCTACAGATAGCGCCAATGTTGCATCCTGGCTTTCCAGCCGCCAAGTGATCAACGTCCGAGCGGAATTAAGCATTCCAAGGCAGACAAAAAAAGCACAACACAAAGTAGAATACAAAAGAATGAGGGGCAAGAGGACTCTCAATGCGAGGTCTTTTACGTGGAAAGCCCCTTTGTAATGCAGGAGGACTCTGAATGCGAGGTCTTTTATGCGGAAAGCCCATTTGTGATAACAAAGGAAAAAAACCATGATGACGGACGGGCGTCCGTGAGATTCCACTATAACAGAAGAGAAGTACAATTGGGCTCTTGGTGCTACAATTTGTCACCTCAAGAATTATAAGTATGAGGAACTTTTTCTTTCTCTCTTCTTTTCTCCTTTTTCTCTTAGAAAGTTGCTCTCAGTATGAGTTCAAAAAATAGTTTACAGAATCCTCTCTCTGTTGCCTGGAGGGAGGTATTTATAGAAAAAATTTGTACCGTTAGAAAAGGACACGTGGCACTGGCGTGTTAGAGTCGCCTGCCACCGGCCTTGCTGGTGCGGCGTGTCAGGGATACCTGTCACCAGCTCTGTGGATGTGGCGCCTGATCTACAGATACGGCGTATCAGGGATGCCAGCTTGCGTATTCGGCGTGTCAGGAGCCGTTTGATTTTCATGATGGCGCGTGCTTCTTGGTCATAGTGAATTATCTGAGTTGGCATGCTCGGATACTTTGGTTCCTTATGCGAA
The DNA here is from genome assembly GCA_028571085.2 of Nepenthes alata. Classification (NCBI taxonomy): domain Eukaryota; kingdom Viridiplantae; phylum Streptophyta; class Magnoliopsida; order Caryophyllales; family Nepenthaceae; genus Nepenthes; species Nepenthes alata. Next base: position 6,020 of record JAOVVI020010836.1, read on the forward strand.
GACGTCAATGTTGTCCTCGTCTGTGAAAAGCCCTCTGGGACTTTTCCTAGTCATCGGATTCGTTGGGCTAGAGTTCTCTGACGTTTCTCGAGTTTTTTTATTACGTCAACCCCCTTTTGGTGTCATCGCGCTCATATAGGTCAAATGGGCATTTCGGACCTTTGTCACTACTTGGGCCTCTTGGACCGTGGGTGTGACTTTGAGCCTTCCTTATGTGCCGCGTTTTATGGGCCCCAGTATTGGGACCCAACACTAACCTATAAAAATTAAAGAAGAAAAAATGTTAAAGAGATGCTATAGAGGGTAATGCTCCTTCTGCTAGAAATGGTTAGGTTTTTAGGGGATGAAGTTATTTGAAGACATTTTTAATTTCTTTGAATGAAAGTTTTGATTGTCTCAAAACTTGTACCGAATAAGTATATGTGAATGAAAATTTATCAAAATACTTTTTTACCAAAAGTTTTCATATGATTTTATTATGCCGATGGGTTTTATATTTATAAGGATGTTTAACATACCTCCAAGAGATCAAATATCTTTAACAGACTAATTGATCATCTTTTCTTATGAGGAGTTATAGTATATTTATTATTGGCTATTCCCTTCTAATGAAATTTCGGCTCTTAAATATGAGGTCATTGCCCTTATGAAGAGTCATTGTTCGGTCACTATGGGAGGCGGTTATACTTCCTATAACATTATTGACTATCTTTATCGTGAGCAATTATGTAGCCTTTTTTATTAACCATCAAGTTTATAATCACAAATTTAATATACAGCTTATGCCATTATCATTGATGAAATATCTTCTATTGTGCAAGGTTTGTGAGGCTCGTTGTTAAGTTAGAGGTAGGGTTGGATTGCCAAGTTTAACAATCTTTACTTTATAATTTGTCCTCATTATATTTGTGATTTTGCCTATTCAATTTTATTTTATCTATCATTTGTTTTTTAAAAAATTATGTATCAGTCAACTTAACTTTTTAATCAAGCATCCAAAATATATGTGACCTTTTTTCTTGGATCTAGGTTTAGTTTTAACCCATTACAGTTCATATTAGGTTCGACTTTAACCCATTACAGTTCATACCAAACCCATAAAAAATAATCACACAAAATTTATTTCCAAAATAACCGAAATACTAGTATTGAAAGTGCCTAGATTTTGATCAATAAAGAAAAAAGATAAATCAAAAAAATAAATAAAAAATATCAAAAAAAAATTATAATATAAAAAATATATGTACAATAGATTTAGGATTTTAATAAGATAATTTTGTCCATAACATCCTAACATCAACATAATTTTAGAAGCTATAGAGTCGTGGAGAATATTTTTCCTCTTTATTAATAATGTTAGCTTTACTTTGGCATAAAGCCTATGGTAAATATGAAAACGTTAAAAATTTATGACACTTTTGCATCAATAAGCAGTTGCGTGCAAAAAAGGCATAAGGCATATCCCCACCTTTAATTTTTTTAATATAATAATACAAATAAAAATAATAAAATTTTTTTTTTTTAAGAGACGCAGAATCACCAAATTCTTAGCCCCTTAACACTTTGACCAAACATATGGCATTGCTAGCTCGAGCCATGCACTTATGCCGGCTAATCGGATTCGAACAGCGCTAAAGGCATAATCAGATCGGGCAGTGCACATAATAAATTTGATTCAAAATCTATTAAAAAAATTGGCAAAATAAGGTAATAATGTAATTTTTTTTATTTATCAAAAGAAAACTTTTTTAAAAAAAAATTAAAAATTAAAAGAGGCTATTTTTTATGTATATATAAAAAAAAAGTAATTATATAAAATTATATACGTGTTATATAAAAATTATTTTTATATTAAATTTATCCGCGCTTGCAAACACGCGAACTCCATGCGCGAAAGTCAAACCAAATCGCTCTCCACAAAAAGGTATGTTCTCTCTCATCATTAACTCTGAAAGAGAAAAGGAGCGACGTCGTCCTGACTGGAAAGCTCACAATTTTCAGCATAGCACGTATTATTTTATATTAAAAGAATATCCGTTAATTATTTTCAAAAGATGTTATTAATAATATAATATTTTATTTATGTATTTATTGGTTTTAATAATTTTATATTTAACAAAGGAATAAATAAAAATCGTATTATCTTTTTTTTGAAAAAAAAAATTATCCTTATATATATTTTATGAATTAAACAGATTTTTAAAGTTTGGCAAAGTGAAATAGATGAGAAATAAAAGAAAAATAATTTTGAGCTGATTTAAGGAAAAAAACATTAGCATTATTTACAATTCCTTATGTAAATTAAATCTCTTTTTTTTTTTATTATTCAATTAAATTAAATTTTTATTTTTTATTATAAATTCAATTAATGTTTGCCACCTAAATATTTTTGGGTAAATGTAATTCACATTATATCATCGACATTTTTTGATATAATATATTTTTTAACATGAAGACCTCGTACGCTGTTTCCTTTGGAGGGGAGATTAAACATTACTTTTGTAATCGTTTATTAATTGGATTGTCTGACTTTTAATACTTAAAATTGACTTTATTAATAAAATTTTTAAGTAATACAATTATTTTAAATAAGATAAAAAAATAATTCAGATAAATTATTCAATGTGAAATTGAACAATTTGAAAAGGTAAGAATAAGCTAAATATTTTGCAGTTCTATTATTTTATAAATAAATCTTCTGCTCCCTCTTTAATTGGGTAACCTCGTTCCTAGGGGGATGGAGAGAGATCGTTTGTCTTCTGGGGAGGTGAATTTCGTGGACGAGGGGGATATGATTATTCAATGTCGGGTGGAATTCTCCTGCAGCTTTTGTGTCTACTCAAATCTAAACTTCAAGGGAGAAATAGAATAGTTGACATAAGGTGTTTGTTGCAAGGCAAAAGCTACTGTCTGTGTAGATGTTCTTTGCTGTCCTGAAAATTTGCATTTTTCTCTATCCTCTGTTACTTGAATTAAAGTTAGTCGGTTATTGTCTTTTTGAATTGATTGATTCCGCTCAAAAATGTAATCGCTGCCAAGAATGACTGGAATTTTTGTCGCCCTCCATTGAAACACCCAAATGGTCATTTAAACACACACACACACAGAACGAGAGACAGACAGAGACAGAAAGTGTCGAAGAAAAGAAGAAAGAGTTCCTCTAGTCTTTGAATTGTTAAGAATTGAAAAGATTTCTAGGTTTGAATTCGAATCCAAACTGAATTACAGTTGGAGGAAGAAGATGAGAACTGGGCTAAGCATAATCCAGCAAACCCTTACCCCAGAGGCGGCGAGAGTACTGAGCCAATCAATAGCGGAGGCCAGCCGCCGGAACAACGGCCATACGACGCCGCTTCATGTGGCGGCGACCCTCTTGGCTTCCCCATCTGGGTGCCTACGGCAAGCCTGCATCCGCTCACAGCCCCATTTTTCTCACCCTCTGCAGTACACAGCTCTGGAGCTCTGCTTCAGTGTCGCCCTCGAGCGGCTGCCGACGGCGCAGAACGTCTCGCCCAACGTGGAACCGCCAATTTCAAATGCCTTGATGGCCACCCTCAAGCGGGCGCAAGCCCACCAGCGCCGCGGCTGCCCTGAGCAGCAGCAGCAGCCGCTGCTTGCGGTTAAAGTAGAGCTCCAGCAGCTTCTCATTTCGATTCTAGATGATCCCAGCGTGAGCCGTGTAATGCGGGAGGCTGGCATTTCTAGTATGGCGGTCAAAACCGCCATTGAGCAGTCACTGAATTCTCAAACAATTTCAGCTTCCACGAATAGTAATCCAAGAATTGGATTGGATTCCAGACCAGCTGCCCAGCCTACCCCAGTGATTCCATCGGTTTTAGGAAGGAATTTGTACTTGAATCCGCGGCTGCAGCAACAGGGGAGTGCAATGCAACTGGAGCAGCAGAGAGAGGACGAAGTGAAGACAATCTTCGAGATCTTGTCAAGGACGAAGAAAAGGAATCCAGTGTTGGTTGGAGAGTCGGAGCCAGAGGCGTTGTTGAGGGAAGTTTTGAGGAGAATTGAGAAGAAGGAAGTGGAGGATGGGCCTTTGAAGAACATCGAGGTGATAATTTCGATGGAGGAGCTAACTTCTCCTCCACAGCAGGTGCCCGCTAAGATAAACGAATTGGGTCGTTCCATTGAAAGAAGAATGACGAGATCCAACCACGGTGGCATAATTCTTGATTTAGGGGATTTGAAGTGGCTGGTGGATCGGCCTGTCAGTTTCAGAGCGCCGGTTTCCGGCAGTGCACCACCTCATCAAGGTTTTTCAGAGGCTGGACCTGCCGCAGTAGCGGAAATGGGGAAAATATTTATGAAATTTGGTAAAGATAGTGGTAGCAATGGCTGCCAACTTTGGTTGATTGGAACTGCTACCTGTGAAACGTATTTGAGGTGCCAAGTTTATCATCCTACAATGCAGAATGATTGGGATCTGCAAGTGGTGTCGATTGCTGCTAGAGCGCCCCTTCTCGGCACGTTTCCCAGGTAGCTTATCATCTTCTACTTAGCGAAATTATATCGGAAGTTTGTTATTTACTGTAGATCTATTATGTGCTTTCTATTTAGAAGAAGAACTAGATTCACAGTTTCAAACTTCACATTTTCATCTATGGAAAAGTTACTGTTTACTCCGTTGTGCATGCGCTTCTCTCTCTTGATACAATAATATTTCATTTTTGTTGCATCTGCGAACAATTTCCTCGTTTTCATGATGTGCGTCGATAATAATTAATTCAGTTATTGCCTCGTTCTTGAGCTTCGATGGTTAATTTGATTTATTGCTACATGAAACTGTATTCTATCTTGCATGGACAGTAAGACTCGTTTACTTCTTGTGGATGACAAATTCATTCTTGTGCCTAATCATTTAGGTTCGGATCAAATCAAAATCTAAGCAGCTCAGTTGAGTCTTTGAGCCCGCTGAAGGGCTTCCAAATGGAAGGACCGAATCTATCGAGGAGTGTTCCCGGGAATCTGGGTCCTCGAAAATGGGCCTGTTGCCCACAATATCTGCAGTACTACGAACAAAAGCTGGAAAAACTTGATTCAGAATTCAAATCGTATCCAACGCGACACCAGCTGCCGCCATGTATGCAAAATGCCGAAGCTTGTAACAACGATGCTGTCGAAGGAACGATAGACCCGTCTGAGGTACGTTCTTGACTTGGTAACAGACACATTAAGATGATGCAGTTCTGTCTGATTAAAATTAGTTGTTCTTGTTGCTGTGAATTTCTAGAGTAAAGACCGAGATTTGATCTTTAAGCAAAATACCCATGAATTGCAGAAGGAATGGACTGAATCGTGTTAAGTTGTGGATCACCTCCTTATGAATTCCACACCTATTTGATGTAGCATCTAGTGGTACTCACAATGACATATGTGCCTTAGTTTGATCACGAGAAAATTATTGAGTGGCACATGATATGGGCATGTGCGCAAACCTTTCAGATTAATGGCGCTTAAGGAGCGCACATGCGTGGTTTGTCCAAATTGGGGGCGGCCGAGGGGGTGCATGAGTGCAATTTGTCCTAATTGCTTAGTGCCTAATTCGTGCTTGAAAGGTATTCGTGCACCGGTCGCACGGTATGCTCGTGCTTGATGGGTAATTGATGGGGGCTTGATGGGTAATTGATGGATGCTTGAGCGTCGTTCCTGATATTAAACGTCCTAACATAATTTTTAGAGTTATACATTATAATTTTTGAGACATTAAGTTCTTGCACAATGAGAAAAAGGAAGAGAAATAGAGAAAAAAGGAATAAAAAAAGGCTTGTTCATTCGATTGAGTCTCTAATGGTATTTTATTATCTACCGACTTTAGGTAAATTATTTTAAAAATTATAAAAGATATTTTGCCAGTCATCTCTCATCTCTTTCGTCTTATACTCTTTATTACTCTAACTTATTTATTATAAGGTATTGTATTCTTATATTTATTAAATTTTTTTTTTGTAATTGGACAAAATAAAGGATTTGTTATTTGGAGAAACAAAATAAATGATTTGTTATTTGTTAAAATAATATATCTTTTGATAATTGATACTTAAAAGTCCAAGTCAAAATCCGTGGAGGAATGGATTTTTGAACATGAAAACGTTTGTGGCAATATTTGGTTATCTATTGATGATAATGTGTATAACTGCATTCAAAATGAAACACATGTAAAAATATTGCGAGGAAAGCTCGAAACGCTTTATACCTCAAAGACCGGTAGCAATACATTATATCACTTGATGAAATTGATATAAGTGAAATATATAACCAACTACTTAAATAAGTTCTAATGGTGTGTTAATTAATTGAGTAGTATGCATATTAAATTTGATAATAAGTTGCTAAGTTTATGGTTGTTGACCACATTATCAGATTCATCAGAAGTGATATGGATCACCATCACTAATATTGTTTCAAGCGGTGTGGTGATACTAGGGATAGCTAAATGAGGCATGCTGAATGAGGGGATGAGACGACGATCATAGGGTTCTTCTTCCTCACACTCTGAAGTACTAGTATTTAAGTTACGAGAAAAAAAGTAAATGATAAGACCCAAAATCTAGTAAAAAAGAGCCAAAGTAAGTTGATCGAGGAACTAAAATCGTGAATGCCACAATTACAAAAAGAAGTATTACTATAAGTGAAAGTGTGAGAATACTGATGGAAGTGATAAAAGGGTGAGAAGCCCCAATATGAGGAGAGGACCTCAATTGTTACTAAACCCAATCTTCAATTGATTTACAAAGAAAAGGAAGTGGTCAATTTGGAAGATCATGAAACAAACTGGGTGGTTTACGGTGGTACCTCACTCCATATTATGTTGAGGTGTGAATTTTTCATATCTTACACTCTCAATAATTTTGGAGTGTCGAAGATGAAAAACGAA
>JAOVVI020010837.1:0-12905 GCA_028571085.2 Nepenthes alata
ACTGGGCTTTCCAGTTTCTGGGCCCGCCTTCTTCAGTGGGCCGCAAGAACGTTGACCGTTCTATTTGGGCCTCCGTTTACTTTTTGTTTGAGCCGGCCCATTATTGGTGTACCCATCAGCAATAAAGCAAAAGACATTTTCAGTAATCAAACAATATCTACGCCTAATAGGTGCTTGTGCAGAAGGAACATAATGGGCACACCCAATATGCACCTGAAGGACGAAAATTCGAAATCATTTTGTAATACAAGGAGCACCGCACAAAAGAGAAAATAACGAAAAGAGAGAAAAATGGATAGATTCAGTATCTGATTAAGGTCTAATTCGACTTTCATTCTTCGCCAATGTCAGATACATTGCTCTAGTTGTTCTTAGGATGTATTACCGTTTGATTGCTCTTATTCTCGTCGTATTTTCTTTATGGGTTATTAAATGTGTTAGAGGTTATGTTCAACCAATCATTCACACAGGTTATAACAAATAGATTTTGGATGAGTTATTTTTATAACTAGTACTATTTTACAGTGGATTTATCCATAATTTATTCCGTAATTTTTTTTTTTTAGTTGAGAAAAGATTTTTCATATTAAATATCGTTGTACAACTTTATATTTTTTATTGCATTGTGTTTCTCATGCTTAAGGGTTTGGTGGTTAACGTTTGACAAGAGATTCAGATTTGTTCCACTGTATCTGTTGTCTGCATGTTTCATCGAATCTCAACAGAAGCAACAAGGCATACTCATTTCAAGACAAATACAAGTTTTAAGTTATTGCTCCTTTAAAAGATTTTCTGAGTGGCAAGCAGGGAATCAAGCAATAATAGCAACATATGGAATCATTCCAAACCTAAGAGGCAATTCCCATCTCGCAGAAAATGATTCCATCTGGAAGACCACATCGAGTTGCAAAGTCAAATTACTGGCGAAGACTATATTATAATATTGCTATATACTCATTTGAGTTCCCTGAGGTCAGGCTCTTGCACCAACACGCCTAGGTTCAATCCCCCACTTCCCAACTTCACCAATCCAAAAATTTGAGCATAAAGATACAGTTTCTCTTTTTCTCCGTGTTTTATCAAGTGCTTTGCAGATAAAATATCAAAACGTGAAAAAACAGCGTAGATCATTGGGTGCCGCTTTCATTAGTGAATATTACATTCTACGATTACTAAGATCATATTAGAAGTAAATCCAATGGATCAAGTCAATTAATTCATTACCAGTCAACATGAGATGATACAAAATACTAACAAAAAAAATCAAATAAGATAAACAAACGATAACAACAACGTACAGGGAAAATAGAGATGGTTCGGCGGATCCAGACGCAACCGACGCCTTGCCGGAAGAAGCGACCGGGCAACGGACGACGCCGTGCTAGAAGTCTTAGCATTTGAGCCGCTAGCCACGTGATTATGATGACTGGTAAGTTCAGTGTGATTACGAAGGTTCTGCGTCGACGACGTGGAAGGAGGAGTGTGCGCGGACTCCCCAAACAGACACAACCTCCAGAACTTCACCTCCGAGTGAGACCGGCGATGGTTCCCGACGATCGCCATAAATGCTTACGGAATCCAGTTTCTCCGGCGCCCTAAACCATCAAAACCAGGGTTCCGTGAGGCAGAATTTGAAACCTCGAGCAGGAAGCTTCCTCTATCGCTTCTTTAATAGAGAAATTTCTATGAGTGCGGAAGTTAGTTCGACAAATGGCGGTGTGGGGAAGAGCGAAATTCACTGGAAAGTGGTGGAACAGCTAATTCCGCGTCCGACTTTAAAAAGGAACGTTCAACTGTAATTGACATTGGCTGCTGACTCCTTGTTCAGCCGCTCGCTAATCTGACCTGAAATTTTAAAACATTAAATTAAATATTTAATTAAAGTTAACATTATAAAAAATACTATATTTAGTTTTTTTATTATATTTAAATCTTCAAATTTAGGAGCAGTACCCCCACCCAAACTCATTTTTTGGCCGTGAGAACTCACTATGCCACGTGTCCGTGGACTCATTTTATTAAAATATGGGTCACTTCTATATAAATTTATATTCGATTGACAGAATAATAGGTTTGGCCAAATATATATGGATGCAATACTAATATAAAGTACTGTTATATTCGTCACACGCGTTTATGGCCTAATGACAAAATATTAGCCGAAGTAAAATGATTAGCTGGAGTGAAAAATGCTCGAGTAGGGATACTTGGCCGGAATGGAACACTTTGGTTGAAGTGGTAAATTTGACAGAGCGGAACACTTGGCCGGGATACTTGGCCCGCGTTGACCGTTTTGGTTTTGGGCTTTCCAGCTTCTGGACCCACCTTCTTTAGTGGGCCGTAAGGACGTTGACTGTCCTTATTGGACTTCTGTTGACTTTTCTTTGGGCTTCTCCTTGGGCCAGCCCATTACTAGTGTACCCATTAAAATATAAATATTTTTTTATTTTTCTTATATCAAGAAAAATATTTTTTTCAATAAAATTTATATAAAATTTTTCTTCATATTTTTTCCAAATGTGTGATATGTTATAAAATTGTGGATAAGCAAAAGAAGTAAAGCAGAATTTGAAGATTTATAGTAGCTTAAATGTATAATTTATAAAAATTATAAAATTTGCTTTGCAAAAGATGTAGAAAATTAGCATAGTTTAAGTAATTTTCATTGACTGCAAAGATACATAGATAATAATGTGATAACTTAAGGATATTAAAAAGTATATAATTAAAACTTAAAAACATGTAGGAAGATTTAAGAGAGAATTAAATGTAAGTGATGGTATACCAAATGTGGGCTGACCCAAAAGATCAACGGAAGCCCGAAGAAGACCGGTCAACACTTTGAGGCCTAGTTAGAGGACAGGCTTAGAAACTGAAAGGCACAAAATAGTCAAGGTTGGCGTTAACCGACCGGGTGGCCAACTTGCTCGTAGACGGTCAACTCAATGTTGACCGTCCGCTCACAGCATGTTGGGCCCTTAGAGACTTTTCCATAGTGATGGGCCTATTTCATTCAAACCCACAGCCTATCAGATGACCAACGGCCACTCTCCCTTCGTTCTCCACGAAGGTGGCCAACACGCAGACGGTCAACTCAAACATTGACCGTCCGTGCCTTACACATTTGGCCCATAGAAGCCTTTCTACAGTAATTGACCTGATCCGTTTGAGCCTACGACTCACCAGACAGCCAACCACAGCTTTTCAAACATCCACCACGATCCTAGTTGACACCAAAAAAATGTATTCACAAGATTGGCGCCCTTCACATAAGGAAGGCGCAAGATTTTTCCAATTCCTTATCAACTGGGGCACTCCAACGATAACATACACAGAAGGAAAGTATCCGATTTGGAAAGCTGTTGACTGCCTCAGAAGGAAACTATCTTGCATGATTTGGCAACTAATGCCTGCTCCCAAAGGCAAGGGGGTCGTCAGATCATTGGGGAGATCGCTTCTTCCAAAGAAGGAGAATCACCTCCTCCACCATAAAACAAACCCTAGGATTATTATCCAGGGCATGCTCTCTTTTACGCATTCAACCGAAACTGTGAAAAAGACAAGTTCTGAGAAAATGAGCTCTCTCTGTAACCAAACTCTCAAAACTGCGAACCGAAACACAGACAACCTCCAAGGCAACAAACGAGCCCTCACGGTCGTTTACTGCCTTTCTACCTTCCAAATCCAAAAAATATATTGCGTCTCTCTTACATCTGAAAAAACACACTCTTTCTCTCTCCATCTTTACTCTCAAACTTTTCAGTTTCTTTTTCAAAAAGACTGTTTGACTAACTTGAGTATCGAAGTATTTTCGGTGGGATTACACCCCGTCGACACGCTGACCTCCTGTTCTGCTTAGTGGTGTGCAGGGTCCAACTCAGGGAACGGAGCCGGAACCGCAACGAAAGGATCGCTCGAATCTGTTTGAAGTTCGGATCCAGGGACGCATCAAGGTCTAATTTCTTTCTGTCATTAAATAGGGTAGAAGCAAAACATAGGCAACAAAAATTCAACATATGAGCATAAATAGGTTTGACATTAAATAGAAACTCATAAGGAGTTTTATTATTAATCAAATGTGAAGGTATTCCCTTTATAATATAAACTGTGGTTAAGACACAATCATTCCAATATTGAAAACGAATATTGGTTGATAGGTCAAGCAATATTAAGAAAATGTTGGGATTTTCTCTCCACAATGCCATTTTTTGTGATATTTTTACACAACTTTGATGGATAATACCCTAATTTTGAAAGAAAATTTTCAATTGAAATTCAGCTCCATTATCAGTCCTTACTATTTTAATCTTGATTTCAAATTGAGTATTGAATAGGTTATAAAGGATTCTAAACAATGTTTCATTGCAAATTTTGCTTTAACTAAATAAACTCAAGTGCTTAGAAAAAAAATCATCTACTATGGTTAGAATATTTTTACTCCATCATAGGCGATTTTTGAGCAAGGACCCCAGATATCGTAATGAATCTTCAATAAAATTTCAAAACAATTGTGATGGCTAGTAGGAAAAAGAATACTATGATGCTTAGCCATTGGATAAATATAATAAGGGATAGAACTATTTAGAGTAATATTATTGTTGACAATAGGATCTTCAATAAGATTTAATCTAAAAAATGAAATGCGACAATGCCAAAGGTCTGAAACTATTGTATTATCCATTATAGCAGAATAAACATGTCTAGTTATATGCAATTACTTAGAAAGTATATTTATGAGAGAAGGTGAAGCTTCAGTATGATACAGTTGGTATAGTCCATTCTTCATCTCACTCAACCCAATCCTTGTCTAAGATACAACGTGCCGAATAAAACAAGAATTTAGAAGAAATACAAGACCACATGTTAGTGATTTGGCAAGACTTTGGTAGAATGCAAGTGGAAAAAAAAATTAAGAGACACCACAACGTCTTCTAACACAGATTCATTGTTCAGCTGAATAACACCAATGTGATTTACTGGAACTTTTGGTAATTTAACTGTATATGAGACTTTAATTGCAATTAAAGTAAAAAGAGAAGCATTACAAAGGATTGAGAGGTTTGTGTATATAAGTGGAAAGGCAAGTGACAGTATCAGACTTGTTGTAAGTGCCTAGTCTTGATGAATAAGGAATAAAGGTAGATTGATTAGCTGAATGGACAGATATGGGCTGATCCTTAGCCTAGAGCAAATATAGGAGTTGCTTATACTGCCCTTTAGTCAATGCAACCTTGTTACCATCTTCTTCCTTTTGGTCAGAATCAACAGAGAAGCTGGTTTGATTTGCAAATATAGGGAAGCCCTTTGTCTTGGCAAAAAAAAACTTATATCCAGCTGGTATCTGTACAATTTATAGCATCTCTCTGATACATGTCCTATCATGTTGCAATGAGTGCAATTAGGAGAACTACATTTCCTGTTTTGAAACAATTTTCAAGTAGATGACCTTGGACTTCGTAATGTGTACACTAAGGCCTCTAATTTTTGTGTATGCTTGTTGCCTTGGTCCTATATCTGGCAGTAAATGAACCTTTTCTTGAAACCATAGCCATGAGTTAGAAGATGGGACCTGAGGAGAAACAAGTTGATTAGCATGATCTGGTCTTCCATATGAGCATGTTCATTATTCAAGCCCATAGGAAATTGCATTACACAATCATTCTGATATATGTCTATGAGAACTTTCGATTTCCCACATGACACTCATGAATAGGATTATCCACGGACAATTCATCCCATAACCTTTTAAATTTTCCGTGATAAGTACTTAAATAATTTAGTTCGTGTAAGAGGTTAGAGAAATTCTTCTTCAATTGGAAAATTTGCCATTTTGCTGTGAGAAGCAATCCTGGGGCTCTATCATATCTCATATGCATCATCTACAAAGGCCACACTTGATTTGATGGTACTTCAGATTGAATTTTGAATCCAGAAGACCACCAGATCGTTACATAATTCCTTGCTTGTAGAATAGAATCATTTGGATCAGTTTTCAAGAGATCTCCATTGATAAAGTCTGTTTTGTTTTTAGCACGAAGGGCTCTGCAAATCACTCCGGACCAGGTTGGATAATTTTCAGTGGTTAGAAAATCTGAGCATGTTTACTCCAGGATTATCACCATTCTCCGACCTGTAGGGATTACAAGTATCACTGAAAATCTGAAACAGAGTGGGCTTGTTAGAAGAACAATCTCCATGACTAATTGGATATATCAACATCTCTCTGATACCTTGAAACTTTTCTTCATTCTGTACGAGGAAAAAGAAGGAACAGAAATGGCAGCAGCAGCAGCAAGAGCCATATGCCTATGCTGCGGTTGATCTTTGGCCGCACTGGGAGGAGCTGCATGCTGGAATACAATACACACAGCCTTATCTTTGCATTTCAATAAACTTTATGACTCTTCTTCTGTACTCAAAAGTATGTACTACTACCCATAGAATCTTGAAGTAATCCAATGTGGTAATTTGTGTGGCTAACTATATGAATGAAAATGCCTGTCTTCTCCTCTCATGAACTTTCATCCTGTATCAACTTTCCTACTGCAGAGAATGGAGATCACAACCAAGCAAATAATTTCGAAATTGAGATTCATTCTTACCCGACATTTTCAGCTTATGGGCCCCTTATCACAAACCGTGCAAGCATTCAGGAGCTAAATTGTCAAAAACGTTATAGACACGGTTGTAAAACCACCTAGAAGACTAAGCATTCCAGAACTATCTCCATACTCCAATGCATGTTGATTTTGCACCGGTAACATTGACGACTATGATTATACGATGAATTTCATACATTTTAATGTGTTGTTATAGTTCTAGCTATTCTAGTTATTACGATGAAATTCTTATTATTAGAAATGACAAGGATATACAAGATTAGACGTCCTGATATACAACTGCTTACACTTTCTTTGTTTGTTTGTTTGTGCTTTTATTTCTAATAAAAGTTAGGGAGGGAACAAAAACTAACGTTCCTAACTACCTGTCGTGTGAAGATCCTATCAAGATCGTTATCGTCCTCGATTATTAGCACACTGCACTTCGTGAGTCAAATGAATGTAAACCACACGGAAATAAAAAGCCCCAAAAAAGGACAGCTTATCCTCGTGCCAAGACCATCATCGAGCTAAATAACAAAAACCATCTCCATTATTGCTGCCTGGACGGGTATGCATGTATTCTCTTTAGAACTCATTCTACTATTAAGACTTGAACGGTCGTATATAAAGGCCTTGGGTTAACTCGGTGAAGGATAGATAGATATATTCATTGTTTTCTTTCAATTATTAAAATGAGGTAAAGTTTTAGGTTTTGACTCGTTCCTTTGTGAGTCTCGTACCTAACAGACGAGTTATCTAAAGGGTCACACGGTATTCATGCGAGGCTTGCTCGAGCGACGAGATTTGCTTGAAAGAAAATGTTTGCAAGAGGTTTTACAAGAAAGCCGCAAGCTAACAACTTAAATGCCGGGCTAGGCATGATTTCCGGTAGCTATCTGCAAAAAAATTGTGAGCTGGCCACTTAAGCAGTAGGACTGAGAGGATTTTCCAGTAGTGCCCGTGAGATGGCCGCAAGATAGCAAGGCCACGTAGGATACAAAAGGTCCTAACCTGATTTGTAGGACATTTGAGATTGTTTTTAACATAAGGGCGCTGCATGAAGGCGGTTAATAAAGAAGATGAAGATTTTCGGTATCAATTAGCATCTAATGTAAGTTATATTCTTCATTCAGGTTGGACACATTACTCTAATTTTGTTTTTATAATGTATTTTTATTTAGTTATTTATTTTTTTTAATGTAGTTTTTTTTTTAACTTATAAGGCGTATTGATGATTATATTTAATTATCATTCACTCAAATTATAGTGAAAATATATTGAAAAAAATTATATTTATAATTGGTCGTTTTTATAGTAGAATTTTTAAAATTTGTCTTGTAATTTTTTTTCTTAATTAAAAAAAAAATTTCTCGTTAAATATTATAACATAATTTGTGTATATTTACTTTGTAATTTTATTTATTATACTCTTACGATATTTAAGGACTGAAAATGATCAAAGATTTGTTTCCGCTTGTTGATTGTGAGTATTTTTGTCCTTGGGAAATCCCAACATAAAACCTATAATTTGAGACCGTGACTTTGAGGTTATAATTAAACCACCTTATATACTATGTCCTAATGTTCAACCCTAGGGGCAGCAGTAGCTCTCCTCCGAGGGTAAATTCAAAGATGCAGCAATTCTACCCCAACCCAACCTATATCAAAATTATATAACCGTGAGATGAAACATGAAATGAACTAATTATATGTATAAGTATTGAATTCCTAATATCATAATAAAATTATAATAAATTATTATATCGATAACATATCAAATTATATTAGGTAATATTTGCCCCTCAAATATTTGCCAGTGTATTATTTAAAATAACCACCGCAAGAGATATTGATATGTTCATCCACGTATTACACACTATCAGTCATTTTCTTTCTTTTTTTCCTATTCAAACATGAAAATGGAAAATCCAAGTTGCAAAAGTTGAAAAGCAGCTCATCTGGCACGACGAGTATTTCCCTCTTAGATGTTGGAAGATTGAATTGAGTAGTCACATAGCTAAGTTTACTTTTCAGACAAAACAAACTGGCAAGTTGGTAGCATGGGGTAATACCCATTTGGATGCTGCTGGCAGCATTTGTCATTGCAGTTTCTTATTCCTGAACGACAAGTAGAACGCCGCATACGTTAGACAAAAGTTCCACTTATTAGAATCTTAAATTTCTTATCGTAGAATAGTACAACATTGAACACGCCTCAAAACGTAAGCGTGATCGTAAACCTTCAATAGCAGCAGGAAATTCAGTCCACTGAGACTCAACAGAACACTTCAGCACGTCACTTGAATTACCATCCAAATAGGATCTACGCACAAACTCGTAGACGATTGAAGTAAGCACTTTCAATTGATGGCAGATCAATGGCCTATTGAATAAGAAACGTTTGGCGGACACTTACTAGGACAGGCTCGGATAACAACGAGGAATTTATCTATTTATTTATTCTTATTATTGAACCTGTTATTATATTGGACTCTTCGTTATTATCTAACACCACCATTATTGGAAATCTACATCACCAGAAATGATGTTCGATGATCAAGATTCAATAATTGAACTCTTTCATCAAGGATTCAATAAACAGTCGTGGACATACAAACACAACGAGGAAGACAAGAAAGAAAATACATCATTTGAAATTTACTGGCAGAGAAGAAGTATGATACCCTTCTAAAAAGGAAATTGCTTACAAGTCTCGGGCAAAGGATAGCATGGCGAGCGAATGACCAGGAGTTGCTAGTCCGCCTGGGCATGGACAATGCAAAATGGCTCAGTAACTTCAAAGGAAATCACTACTCAAAACTATCCAACTGTTTCATTTTTAGGATCATCTCATGTCTAATTACGATCAGCCCTATGCTCTTACATTGATACTCAATCTCAAGAAAAGACTAGCCAAATCAAATCAGCCACAAACTGTACAAAATCGCCATGAATTCTGGGGAAGATTACTGTTCTCATGTGATCGATTGAAACCAACCTCCTGTTCATATCATTTCAGCGATATGTTATCATCTCTAGGGCCAGTTCTTTTTCCTTTTTTCTCATGATTGATTTCCTTCGTCACAAACTTGTCTTTTGCAATGTCCCCTCGTCATTCTGCCATGAAAGTACTATATCACCAAGCCCAGATTTCAATTCTTCCCAATGCAGCTCCTCGAGCCCGACCCCACCGTCCACCACCTTCACTTCCACCACCAACAACCCAACCGCCACCTCCAAAACCTCCACGATCATCAGCAACCTCCCTTTCCCCAACCATATCTTCCCAGACTTCCCTCTCTCCACCTCATATCCCAACTTCCCCCCAACCTCCGCCACCTTCTCCATCACTCTCCCCGCAGACTCATGACTCGTGAACCTCCTCTCCTTGGTCCCCCCATCGAAGAGGCCCGACAGATCCAAACCAGACGACATCGAAATTATATCGAACGCATTCATACTCGAGACCCTTTCAAATTTGCATTCATTTAATGACACTAAATCTCCTAGGGACAAGCTCCTGGGTCCAAATTGACTACTCTTATACCATGAATTCTGCATGATCGCCTCAATGCTCAGACGGGTTTTTGGGTTCGGATCTAATAATTGGTAAATCAAGGCCCTTGCGGGCCTTGAAACCCAGCAAGGAAATTGAAAATCGCGCCGGTACATTTTTCGGTACATGGTCACCAAGTTGCTGTCGTCAAAGGGGAGAGAGCCGGTAAGCATGACAAAGAGGATTACTCCGCAGGACCAGGCGTCGGCTTTTGCGCCGTCGTATCCCCGGCGGCTGACGACCTCCGGGGCGGCGAAGGCGGGGGTGCCACAGGCGGTGTGGAGGAGCTGCTGGCCGTTCCTGACGGCGGAGAGGCCGAAATCGGAGATCTTGATGTTGCCGTCTTGGTCGAGAAGGATGTTCTGGGGTTTCATGTCCCGATGAACGACGCCGTTTTGATGGCAGTAGTGAAGGGCAGAGACGAGCTGATGAAAGTAGCGACGTGCGTAGGGCTCGGGGTATCGGTGGCCGGCGCGGCGAGCGAGCTTCTCAAAGAGGTCGCCGCCCTTGGCGAGATCCATGACAAGGTAGATTTTGGACTTGGTGGCCATCACCTCGTGGATGCGGAGGATGTTTGGGTGGTTAAGGCGGCGCATGGCGGCGACCTCCTGGATGATCCGGGGCTCCATTGAGGCGTCGGTCTTAGATTTGTCGATGACTTTGATGGCGACGGAGGCGTTCTCGGACAGGGTGCGCCCGTGGTAGACTTTGGCGAAGCTGCCGCGGCCCAGTAACCGGCCCAATTGGTATTTCCCCAGCACGGTGACGGTTGTGGCGGCTGAATCGGGTGTAGGCGTTGTTGTGGCAGAGGGAGAAGCCGCCGCCGCCCCAGGATCCATGCTGATGGGCTGTGGCCTGTGAGTGAATGGGGATGAAAGGGAAACCCCCTAGGCAATTTGGCGAAAGGCTGTGTGGTTTGAGTTTTATAATACAACAGCAGCGGCAACGGGAAGGGCTCGTTTGTCTTCTTCCTTTCATTTATTATTAGTACTGGTAGTCGTCGTCTTTGAACGCATCTGGGAGGAAAAAAAAAAAAGTCATTTTATTAATTATATTTTAAATAAATATATATAATTTAATTATTTTTTATAAAAATAATTAAAATTAACTATTCTAAAACAATTTAATTATTAAATAATTAAAATGAAGAAAATAAATGTCAATCCTTCATTTAGAGTTGGAAGTTGTTATTTAGAGTTGAGCCGTCTAAAATTTCTTATTATGTTTCCCAAAGTACCCTTCAAGTCAAAACTCCATCTCCCTTGGAGCTCATATAGGATCCATAAAATTAATTTTGCTGATCCGTAAATTATTGGATCTATAAAATTAATTTTGACGATTTGTTATTTGGAAAATATATTAAAATTAAATTCTGAAAATTTACACCAAAAAATACACTCGTGGAATTGTCCAAGTACAATAAAATTTTGCATATTATTAGTTCCCCTGAACTCAACTTTGTTATATATATAATTAAATCGAGTTATCTTCAAATTTCATTCCAAATATATATATATATATTTTTAACAAGAGGAGAAATCCCCGTAAATTAAGCTACTTTGAGCCTAAATAAATTAAGCTCAATCAGGATGTAACTCGATAGGATCTTTATTAAATTATTAAGGGATAATTTGACTAATTTATTATTAGATAAGCACAGGGTCTTTGAATTATGAACAATAATCTGTCACGCATTACAGATGAAATAATTGACATAAATTCCACCAAATGCGCACTATGGCTAAGGGAAAAATATTAAACTACTAATGGCGCGGTGATATAATTAGTGGCATCCAGCCGACGGTGCCACATATTTAAATTGTTATTTTATCTTATAATATTTTATTGATTATCAAGGATGTAATTATTTACCCAGTTTGACAACTTAATCAAATTATTTGAGAATGGGGTATATATTTTTTATAATTCCCAAATGTTATCTAATAATATCAACTTGGATTTTTATTGTGATTTCTGGGGATCTTCACCGAACGGATTTTTATTGCAACTCTAAAACATCAAAATGTAGTCAGTACCATTGGATAAGCTCCATATGTGAAATAATACATGTTGCGGTAAGAATCTTATGTGAGCTAATTTATTTAGATTTATTTTATGGACCCGGGTGTGAATTTATTCTGCTATGGGCCAACAAAGTGGAGCGATTATGTAGGCTAATGATACACGACTTGAGGAGCATACTTGGGACTTCAGATGAACATCGACGCTTGAACAAGATTGGTGCTCCACTTTGCACCCCGAATCCTCAATTAGCGTCGAACACAGTGCGGCCTCGCTTCGGTAGGATGAGACGAGGTGGACCGGCTGATGTGCAAGAAGAAGTTCCCATTGTCAGACGTGAAGTCCAAATTACTCTAATACCATCATGTAATGTAGTCTGTCATCAAAGATGATACCAGAGGAAGATCCTAACATGGATCAATTTGTGTTGGGGATCACTCTCGTGAAGAAATTTTAATAAACTTAGAACTAGACTGGTCTGGCGGGTAAGGCTCAGGCGGTCAACGGAGAGTTGACCGGATTGGTGAGCAAGGTTTCAGATGGTCAATGAGGAGTGGATCGGATTGACGGTTAACCTGGATGGTTCGATATTAACCATCTTAGAGGTTAAGTTAACCGTTTCTTTGGAAAGTCTTGGAGGACAACTGTTCAGACGGTAAACAGAAGTGTTGACCGGTGGTAAAGAACTCAGGCGGGCTACAGCTGGCCGCCCGTTATGGAAATTC
>JAOVVI020010838.1:0-12904 GCA_028571085.2 Nepenthes alata
GAGAGAGAGAGAGAGAGAGAGAGAGAGAGAGAGAGAGAGAGAGAGAGAGAGAGAGAGAGAGAGAGAGAGAGAGAGAGAACTCTAATTTTTACCATATATCATACTGTTGTGGAAGTTAATGTTTTTCAATATTATTATCATTATTATTTTTTGTGTTTTTTTATAGAGTTTGTTTGAATGTAGAAAATTTTAAATAAAAGAAAATTAATGAAAAAAATAAAAGAAAAATTATTTTCTTCTAAGTATGAAATTTTTTTAATATATATCTTTATCAAAATTTTTTGTCAAAATTTTTCATGCAAGTGTAATATAAAAAAAAGTAATATTTTTTTTTTAATTTTCAATAGTAATTATTATTTTAATATTCAAACAAGTATATATAGTTTCATGAACCCAAATCATTAATAAATTATTTCTTTAATGTTAAGATCAGCCATTCTCAATAATTAAGCAAGGTCTTCTACTGAAAATCTCATTTTACTATTATCATATTGTTGTTATTATCTTCACCATTTGGATGATGTATATCCTTGATAGATTTGACCCACCTTTATATTCTCTCTGTTTACAACTTCCATGGCCTATGTAATGGAGGCTGTCGCCAACAACTAATTTGATGGCTATGTTTTCAACTTCCATGGCCTGTGTAATGGAGGCCATCACCAACAACTAATTTGATGGCTCATTATTCGTTGACATAGACTTGGCATATATCTACTTGTAATACTTATCAGACAGGAAGAATACATTGTAAAGATTTTCTTGATGGGTTAGCCCATAGTTGACAGACCCAATAAGAAAAACGACTCAAAGTACAGAATTGTTCAGACGCGTGTTAGACGGTCAATGTTACATTGACCGCACGGAGCGCCAACCAGGCGGCCAACGCGCTCTTTGAAGACGGTCAACATTCCTGTTGACCGAAAGTATTATAGTAGCAGGCCGCAAAAAGACAAACCGTAATACGAGACAGGCCCAATTTGACAGACGTTTTCGTACACGATAAGCAACGGTCCTTTCCTTGATTTCACGCATTCCTTGAAGCCAATCTCCTCTAAAGAAGGCATCAACTGATTCAACGCCCTTCCCACGATGGAGCCTAATGGTAACAAAAGTACAGAAGGAAGGCAAATAATCGGGAGACCTATTACCCGCTCAGAAAGGAAACAATCCAATCAAATTACGCCAGTCAAGCCTTCATGCTAAAGGAAGGCCGCCCAACACCAGGTAGGGATCACGCCTTCTTGGCCAAAGAAGGTCGCACTCCCCACCTTCTATATAACCCCAGAGTCTCTTCTCCAGAGGGACACGATCTGAGACACAAACATAGACGCAAAAATACAACGCAGTGCTACTACAAAAATCCCCGAGCATACTTACGCTCGTAACTAAGCAAACAATTGCTTACTTTGCCAATCCCACCCTAGGCCTCCAGATTCCAGAGACTTCGCCCTCTCCCTGAGATCCGTCCTTCTAAGCTTCCACGCTTTCAGGACGTAACTTCCTACTCTCGATGAGTCACGGGAACGTTTCATACATCTACATGCCAACACTCCCACCAATCTTAGTCTTGCCCTCTCTCTCTTTTTACTTATCAGTTCACATTCCTAAAGTTCGAAGGTTTGTTGCTGACTTGAGTATCAAAATATTTTCGATGGGATAACATCCCGTCGACACCTGACCTCTTGTTTACTGTAGTGGTGTGCAGAGTTTAGACTCGGTGAATGGAGCCGAATCCAAACGATCAAGCGAATTTGAGTCTGTTCGAAGTCGAATCAAGGTACGCATCATTGGCACCGTCTGTGGGAAGTGCTTACAAGAAGCCAACTACGTTTCCCAGAAGCTCTTTCCAATCAACACCCTCAAACAAAATGGTGAACATAAGGGCGCAAGCAAGCAAGCCAGCCCGAGACGTGGTCTCACTAAACCAGGACCACGCCATTGGTGCCGTGGTCAATGGGGTAATCGGTGGAATTTTGGCATCTTTCTTCCAAAACTTGGAGGAGCATATGCACAATATGGATGGAATGCTTCAGATACTTTGCTCCTGCCAGGAGCAAGCACATCTAAGGGTTGCATCGGCGGTGCCCCCAACACCGGCGTCCAGACGATGAGACCAAAGAAAGAAAGTTCCAGCTCGAAGGACCAGAAGACTAACCAACGCTCCCGTGCCGGTGTCCTTACACACCCAAACCCGTTTAAGGCGTGAGGAGCGAGGAACCATCTCTACCCCGGAGGAAAGTTCAGAACAAAGGAACCCTAGATACTCCTGAGTAGAATCTCGGCCCCCGGCTCAAGAGGGAGCCTCCCGGGCCACTAAATCTGATGGAGATAGTAGCTGCTCGGCTGTTGGACAAGCCAGGGAGAGAATGGAGTTGAGGGCATATCTCAACTCCAAAAGATCTGCTAATATCGTTCCAGCAGATCCGAGGCTGGAGAAGATATGGAACCGCATCTTCAAAGACGATGAGCGTGTAGCCAGTATCGACAGATCTCCCTTCACAGAGGAGATCTTAAACCATCCCATGCCGGCAAAGTTTAAAATGCCAACCCTTGACTCTTATGATGGGAGTGCAGATCACGTCAATCATCTCGCTTACTTCTGCACCCATCTAAGTCTACAAGGGCTGGAGGACGCAGCCATGTGTCGCTACTTCCTGCTCACCTTAAAAGGGGGTGCATGCATTTGGTTTCATCATCTCTCCTCAGACTCGATCCGAAGTTTTCAGGAGCTTACGGATCTTTTCTTGTCCCAACATGCCTCCAGCCGCAAGGAGGAAAAACATCCATGGCATCTGTTGCATATTAAGTAGAAGCATGGAGAGAACCCGCAGAGGTTCCTGGATCGCTTCGTGGCATAAGTTAGGCGGATCCCTCGACTCACGGAGGAAATAAAACTAGGCAATTTCATCTCTGCACTGGTGCATGGAGAATTTTTCAGGCACCTAGCGCATAAGAACTCGTAGAATTTTCAAAAAGTGGAGTCTATCACCAGGGCCTACGTGGCAGCAGAAGAGGCTAACGAGGCAAAATGTCCCGACTGACCCGAACAGCCTTGCTCTTTCCTGCCTGAAGAAAAAAGGAAACACAACAGTGGTGATCACTCCCACCGAAAGTACCATAGGATTGGGCCATCAGAGCGCAAGGACTACGAGCCATCAGCCTAATGCCCTTGACTGATACGCGATCCAACGTCCTCATACAGATCCGTGGGGAGAAGTTCCTTAAGTGGCCAAAACTACTTAAGAAGACCGAGGGAGGAAATCCAGCTAAGTACTGCGATTTCCATTGATCTCCCGGGCACTCCACAGAGGACTGCAAGACCCTTCAGCGGGAGATTGAGGAACTGATCAGAAGGGCCACCTCACTAGGTTCGTTAAAGGCCCTGGTCATAGCTCTGGCACCACGG
Source organism: Nepenthes alata (assembly GCA_028571085.2). NCBI lineage: Eukaryota > Viridiplantae > Streptophyta > Magnoliopsida > Caryophyllales > Nepenthaceae > Nepenthes > Nepenthes alata. Next base: position 3,410 of record JAOVVI020010838.1, read on the forward strand.
GTGGAGAAGGATCGGGGTCTTTCCCACCGCGAAACTGGGTTGCTACAGGAGTGGTTAACATGATCACCACCCGGCCGATCAAGAACCTGGCGGACAACAAGGACCAGCACGCAGGGAGGAAGAAGAAATGTACTATTGACACCGTCATTAGTTTTAGTGACAGTGACCTGGCACATGTAGTTTTCCCCCATGTAGACCCCATTGTTGTATCTGCATTCATTTCCGACGGTAGCGTTGACTACCAGATGAAACGAGTATTTATTGACAATGAAAGTTCTCGTGATTTGCTTTATCTCGATGTATTTTTTAAACTTGGTTTAAAAAAGAGTCAATTAAATCTACAGAAGGCCCATTGTATGGCCTTGACAACAAACTGGTGCCCGTTCAAGGGACGATCCGATTGGAAGTCACTCTAGGAACGCACCCGAAAACGGCAAGCCGTATACTTACCTTCTTAGTAGTCGACTTGCCCTTTGTATACAAGTAATACTGGGCCGGCCGTGTCCAACAGCGCTTTGGGCCGTCAATTCAATACCACACCTCAAAATAAAATTCCCAATGCCATATGGTGTGAGCGAAGTACTGGGTGACCAAATCATTGGACGTACATGCTATATGACCCAACGCCTATTCGGGTTATAACCAGATCCGGATGAGTCCGTAGGACGAAGAGCATACCTCGTTCATGACAGACCAGAGGACTTACTGCTATAAGGTATTTCCTTTGGACTGAAGAACGCAGGAGCTACCTACCACCGGCTGGTAAAGAAAATATTTAAAAAACAGATCGGCCGTAATATGGAAGTCTATGTTTACGACATGTTCGTCAAGAGTAGAATTACAGGCGACCATATCCGCGATCTAGCAGAGTCATTTGAGGTGCTCCGTGAGCATCAAATGAAGTTAAATCCAACCAAATGCGTCTTTGAGGTAGTCTTAGGAAAATTTCTAGGTTTCATTGTCTCCCAACGAGGGATCGAGAAAAATCCAGAGAAAATGAAGGCCCTCGCGGACATGGCTCCCCCACGAAGCATCAAGGATGTCCAGCGGCTGATGGGACGATTGATAGCCTTGTCCCGCTTCCTAGCGAAGTATAGTGACAAGTATCAGCCATTCTTTAAGGCTCTAAGGAGAACAAAATCAAACGGTTTCCAATGGATGGCAGATTGCCAGGTGGCCTTCAATGAGTTGAAGGTATACCTGGCTAGCCCGCTATTACTAACATCGTCCAAGGTCAACGAAGAGTTGTACCTCTACTTAGCGGTGTCAGAGATGTCCCTCAGTTCCGTCCTCGTACACCAGGACTCCGATACCCAACGGCCGGTCTACTATGTGAGCAAAACACTGATCGACCCAGAGACGCGCTACCCGCACACAGAAAAGTTGGCCTTAGCTCTCATATTCTTTGCGCGAAAACTAAGGCCCTACTTTCAAGCACAACGCATCATAGTTCTCACCGACCAATCTTTGAATAGCATACTCCAGAAACCTGATGTTTCTGGACGGTTGGTGAAGTGGGCTATTGAATTGGGCGAGTTCGACATTGAGTTCTGACCCAGGCCAGCCATAAAGGCACAGGCTCTGGCCGACTTCATTGTCGAGACCACGACCTCGATTCTTGAAGAGCATCCCTCAGAGAACGCAGAACAGCGCATGGAGGCTCCAAAATGGGTATTCCACGTATACAGATCATCCACAGACACGGGCAATGGAGCAGGGGTGGTCTTCACGACCCCTGACAGGTTTGAGGTGAAATACTCCCTTAGACTCGACTTCCCGGCCACCAACAATGTTGCCAAATATGGAACCCTACTAGCTGGGTTAAGATTAGCAAAAGAGTACTTAGCCAAACGACTGACTGTTTACAGCGACTCCGAACTAATCGTTAACCAGGTTAATGGGAACTTCGAGGCAAACAATCCACACATGGCGAAATACTTGACCAAGGAAAGAGAGGCCGCCCATAATTTCGACAATCTAACATTGGTTCATGTTCCTAGAACTGAAAATTGGAAGGTTGATCAGTTGGTAAGAGCAGCGGCGGCCGAAAATCCAGAACAGTACTCGAGGAGCATGAGGGAGGTCCTGAAAGCTCCCAGTATAGAGGGACATGAGGCAATGCAGGTCTCCAAGATGAAAAACTGGACGACACCCTACTTGAGGTATCTAGCAGATGAAATATTGCAAGAAGACGCAGAAAAGGCCTGTTGGATAAAGAGAACGGCTAGCTGGTACAAGATAGTCGACGGGCAGTTGTATCGCCGGGCTACTCGACTCTGTACCTTCGTTGCCTAACCCTTGAAGAGACGGACTACGTCTTGAGCGAAGTGCACCTTGGGATTTGTGGAACACACATCGGCGGTAAAAACCTAACATTCAAGATCATGCAGTAGGGCTACTATTGGTTCTCAATGAAAAAAGATGCACTTGCGTTTGTAAAGAGGTGCGAAAGTTGCCCGCTTCACAGCAACCTTCGCCGCCAGCCATTCGCCGAGCTGAAAGGCGTCGTGGCCCTTCGCACAATGGGGGCTCGACATTCTTGGCCCATTTCTCATTACAATTGGGCAAAAAACGTTCATCATAGCAAGCATTGACTACTTCATGAAGTGGGTCGAGGCTGTCCCGCTGGCCAAAATCATAGAATACAACGCACTTGAGTTCATCCGCTAGAACATCATCAGTAGATTTGGCATTCCAGAAATCATTGTGACTGACAACGGAACTCAATTCTCACAAAAATACTTCACCAAGTATTGACCGGCCTTGGGATTAGGCTGGTCCACACTTCGGTGGCATACCCGCAAGCAAATGGACAGGTGGAGGTCACGAACTGAACGCTACTCCACGGGCTTAAGACTAAGCTGGAGGACGCAGGGGGCTCCTGAGTGGATGAGCTCGCCTTAGTCCTTTGGTCTTACTGAACAACTCCAAAGGAACCAACGCGTGAGACACCGTTTGGCCTCTGCTACAAGACTGAAGCGGTGATCCCGGTCGAAATTGAGCTTCCAAGTCTTAGGGTGGAATCTTTTGACCCGCACGATAACTTTCAAAAGATCCGGGAACACCTAGAATTGTTAGAAGAAACCCACGATACTGCTAGAATACGAACTGTAACCTACCAACATCGAATCGCCCGCTACTACAACAAGAATATGAAAGCGCGGCAGTTCGATGTCGGAGACTTGGTCTTACGGAGCATCGAGGCCACGGGAAAGGTGGCCGGCCGGAACAAGCTCTCCCCGAATTGGGAAGGGCCTTTTCTAGTCTGCTCCGTCCTACGAAAGGAGGCATACAAGCTCCGAAATAAGGATGGAAAGTTGGTCCCACGGACGTAGAACGTAATCCACCTCAAATGCTACTTCCAGTAAGGACCCAGGTAGGTATTATGTATAATTGTATGTGATCATTTGTGTGCACGATTCAATTAGTAAAACAAGTGTTTCCTTTAGCATGTTGCATTTCTGTGGTATGCAAATATGTATGTGGTTTTCATTGCAGGTTCGAAACGACCTAGGCTGCACCTAAGTCGGGAGGGTCTTCACCCTCTCGTTACTAAACCCTGGTCATCCAGACGACCCATGAGTGGTCGTATATAAGTTCTGGTCATCCAGGCAGCCCATGAGTGGTTGTATATAAGCCCTGGTCATCCAAGCGGCCCATGAGTGGTCGTATATAAACCTTGGTCATCCTGGCGGCCCATGAGTGGTCGTATGTAAACCCTGGTCATCCAGGCGGCCCATGAGTGGTCATATCCGAGGGGGCTAACACAGTACACACAACGACCTCCTTGACAAGGAGAAAGCGTGATAAGTTAACGATGGTTGACCGAAGCAAAATGCTCCATCAGAGCGGGCCACCCAAGTCTGCACCAAGGCAGCGCCACCAAACTTTACTCACAGGCAAATACTAAGCCGGCTTAACACAAGCGGTGGCCTAGAAAATGCCATGAGCGCCCAAAAACAAGGCAAGCGGCCAACGCACAGGAGTCCTGCCCAGTTGGCCGCAAAGAACATCAAAGAAGCAAAATACAAAAAACAACTGTAAAAAGCGAGAACGTCTGGCATGTACAAAGCTATTTGTATTATTGCTTAATGGTAAAGTATATAATTAAACCGACGAAAAAAAAACTACGATCGACAAAAGCTATGGAGGCGGCGGTGGCCCCTGTCTATCCCGAGGTTCCCCTGCGAGGCTGTCGCGACGCTGTACTAACCTGTTTGACAAATTGATGAGATCCACAGGAAAGTCAGGATAAACCAGCCACACAATACGCTGGCTAATGTTGATCCCCTCCCACAACCGTGATAGCATCATGTCCGCAACCTCGTGGGGACGAATACGGAGGCTTATGTCGATCTCCAGGGTAGCCATTTGCCCTGCAAGCTGATCAAGGTGCCCCTTAACACGCTCGTTCTCCTCCTTCAGATTACCAACCTGTGCTTTCAGGGCCAAGTTCTCCACCTCCATACTCGCTAGGACTGACTCCAGGGCAGCTGCGTCCTCTCGATGCTTCACCCCCAGGGACTCCAGCTTAGAATCGAGCTAGGCGATCTCCATGTCCCTATCGGAGACCACCATATCACTCTGCCTAAGAGCCTTGGCGACTGCGCTCGAGACCTTGTCAGCCTGCACACACAAAAAAAGGGGTTAGAAAAGGCAAACCAAACGACAATGTGGGAAACGGAATTTATACCGTCCGAATTCTTCGTGTTGGCTTGTCTGGCCTAGCACCTAGGTCTGGCACCAAAGGCGGTGAGCCAGGAATGGGACCCACGTCGACAAGGCTAACGGCGACCTCATCCAAGAACTCCGCCATTGGATCTTCTGGTGTATCCTCTCTCCTGGCTAGCTCCTTGGGGATGGTAGGGGGCTCCAAAATTGGCTCCTACTACTCGGTAGGCATTCCCACAGCAAGTGATCCAACGGACGGCTCCTACAGCCCAAGAGCCTCGATAGATGGATCCCGAGTCAACCTCAATGGTGCAGGCTGTGCGAGAACAACGCCGCCGCTCACCCTAGCACTCAACCTTGCTTCATAAGCCTCAAGAGCCAGCTCCACTTCTATCCCGGAGGCGGTGCCTACACCCGCAAAACACCCGACAGAGAGATAGTCAGGCATTGAGGATGACGAAGAAGGCGCCACCGAAGCCGCCCTTTTTTGCCTTGGAATGGGTGAACTGGCATCAGACTTGCGGGGCCCAATGATAAAACCCTTCTTCCTCTTCTTCCTCTGTTGGACCTTCGGTGGTGGGATTTTCAGTTTCTGGACGGGAGACGGAGGCCCCCACTTGGCCTTCTTTGCCTCAACACGGGAAACCAAGTGATCTCTCCATAAATCTCCCAGGTTATCCTCTATAAGCTTAACCAGCCAAGCCAGGGACACCGTCTCAGTTTCTGAAGGAGCCCCCGTATACACCTCAAGCACCTGGCCCCACTCCTTAGGCAAGGGCTAGGACTCACCCACACTAACAAAGAAGAACCAATTCTTCCAATTTTTCAGGGAGTCGTATATGGCGGTGATTATCTTGAGACTGCCGCGGGGGGATAAAGAAATCCACTCCACTCCCTGATTAACCTTGAAGAGCCCCCTAACCATAGACATCGTCAACAACCTCGAGTGTTAACGGAGGAAATACAGAGGGAGCACAGATACCTGATGGCGTTGGCATGGAACTGAGCAATAGGGACCTGAAGCTCTCGAAAAATTGACATCAACTCATCGGGGATTAGAAGGCGAAGCCCACTCCTCAAATGGGCTTCGTATATGGTCACGAAGCCCAGAGGTGGTAGGAAAGCTCTGTCGTCCTTCGTTGGAATACGGAAGGCAATCTCCTGCGGGATATTGTACTCCACGTATAATACTTTTACGTCGTTTTCTCTCAGGACGGAGGTGATGTCAGTGACGGAGGCCATGATCAGAGCTAGGGTTTTCTTCTGTGGGATAAGGAAGACGAAAAAATGAAGGAAGGCGCTGAAAATTCAAAATAAAACAAGCTGACGATTTAAAATCCCGTATGAACACAAAAACCGCCTCGTAAGCGTGCACCATCATTACCGCCGCGTGTCGTTTCCCCAAAAGGGGGCTATTGAATCAGATCCTCCGACTCATTAAATACCGAGATCCTGAGCATACCGCATGAAGACACGTGGCACACTTTTCTGACAGGACGGCTAATGGCCAACACTTCCTTCTCCAAGTTGCCCAAAAATTTTTCAAAAATGGTCAACAAATCCGGTCAACATTTTGAAAGTACTCAAGGCTCCTGTTCAGACGAGCAACGACTCCGTCAGCAAAAACAAGCGCATCCCATCATGAATATGTCGAATGTCAGAATCCAGACCACCGGTATGGGAGGCTAGTAATGGGTAGGCCTATAGGAGGCAAGCCTAATAAGAAAAATGGTCCAAAGTTCAGAAAAGTTTAGACGCGTGTTAGAGGTCAACGTTAGCGTTGACCGCATGGAGTACCAACCAGACGGCCAACGCGCTCCCTTAAGATGGTCAACATTCCTGTTGACCAGAAGCACTGTAACAGCAGGCCGCAAAGAGATAAAAAACCTAATATGGGCCAGGCCTAGTTTGGCGGGCATTTCCATACACAACAAATAACAGTCCTTTTTCCTGATTTCACGCCTTCCTTGAAGCCAATCTCCTCTAAAGAATGTATCAACAGATTCAGTGCCCTTCCCATGAGGAATGTGCTAGATTCTCTCTTTCTGTCTACGATGGATCCTAACATTAACAAAGGCACAGAAGGAAGGCAGATAATCTGGAGACCCGTTATCCGCTCAGAAAGGAAATGATACCATCAGATTGTACCAGTCAAGCCTTCCTGCTCAAGGAAGGCCGTTCAACACAAGGCAGGGATCACGCCTTCTTAGCCAAGATAGGTCGCCCTCCCCACCGTCTATATAACCCCACAGAGTCTCCACTTTGGGGGGACACGATCACAGACGCAAAAAAGATAACGCAGTGCTACTACAAAAAATCCTTGAGCATACTTATGCTCGTACCTAAGCGAACAATTGCTTACTTCGATAATCCCACTCTAAGCCTTCAGATTGCAAAGACTTTGACCACTCCCCGAGATCCATCCTTCAAAGCTTCCACGCTTCCAGGACGTAGCTTCTCACTTGTTCCTTGCGAACATCGAATCAAAAAATTATACCCTCGACGAGTCACGGGAATGTTTCTAACATCCACAGGCCAACACTCTCATCAATCTGAATCTCGCTCCCTATCTCGTTTTATTTATCAGTTTACCTTTTTGAAGTTCGAAGGCTTGTTGCTGACTTGAGCGTCGGAGTATTTTCGGTGGGACATCCCGTCGACACCTGATCTCTTATCTATTGTTGTGGTGTGCAAGGTCCAGACTCGGTGAACGGAGCCGGATCCAAACGATCAAGCGAATCTGAATCTGTTCGAAATCGAATTCAGGTACGCATCATGTAAGTAAAATCTCCAAATATTAGTCAAAATTTATCAAATGCTAAAATAGATCAAAGATTGGATTTATAGACACTTGTCTCAATTTTGTACCAAATAAATCTGACAAAAAAATATTTCAAGTTAGTTAAACTTTACTTTCTCTCTCTTCTTCCTCGTGTGCCATGCCATCTCATCCTCTTTTCCTTTCTTTCTGCGCTCCCCGCACACGCTTCTCCTTGCTCCTCTCTCTTTCTCCTCTCTCTCTCTCTCTGACGCACATTGTTCTTCTTCTCCTCTCCCTTTCTCGCGCTGTTCTGCTTTCTCTTCGCTCTCTCCTTTTCTTTTTTTTTTCTTTTCCTTTTCTCTTACTCTATTGCGACACTGCCTCTCTTCCCTTTTATCTCTTTTTTTCTCATTTTTTTTCTTTTCTTTTTTTTCTTTTTCTTTTATTTTATTATTCAATTGATACTCGGATGCCGACATTGGTGCTCCTTGGGTGGCAACTGACCAATCCGATTCCCTTTAAAATTTTACGATAAAAAATTAATTTTGATGTATCTAAGTTGTCTAAAACAACAAATAATATCAAAATAATTTTAAATAGAAATTCAAATATTAAAATTATAAAATAATATATAAATTACACGAATATCATTTTACCATTTTTGAAATGAATCTATGGAGAGAGCACCCGTAACATTCTACGTTTAAGTAAGAATTAATAATGTAATTTGACAATTGATATATAAATAACTGGAACCCATAAAATTTCACCAAATTGTATTTATATATACTATCTATCTAAATTGTAAAAATAGAATATTGTTATATACAACACAGTTGTAAAGTGACATTGGTAGCACTACATCATAGTCGTTAATCTCTGAGGAGACTCATTCATAATATCCTTAGGCGTGAAATATTGCGAGGGATATCACCAGAGAAATGGTACAATTATCTCAAATTATTTTCTTTTAATATATAAATAGAAGAATTTTCATCTCAAATCGGTCATACGGATACCACGGGAGAAAAAGGAGAGCAACTGATTACATTTTAATTGCCAATCATATATAGTGTGTTATTGAGTGATCGGGTTATATTATATAATGGAACAAAATATATATGAAAACTATATTACCGGCAATATTCTAAAAATTTACAGTGCCCAATCCCTTGCTACCCAAAAATAATGCCTATGCTGACCAATTGCTAGAATACATATCCTAATACCAAGTCAAATAAAATACATATTTAAAATTAATTACCTTTTAATAATTAATGATATAACAAAAGGACATTAACCAATCAAATCACTCACATTTTAAAAGGCTGTTTTAAACATATAATTGGTGATATAATAAAGTGATACGACACTTTCGGTTATGCCTTTTAATAATCGATTACTAAAGTCTTCTAATATAATATTGTGTTTCCTTTTCTCTATTGGGTGGGTGCGAAATTGTTATCTTGTTGTTACTCCTATACGAAGCCACTCTTATTGTAACTCCTCCTACCCTCAACGAGGAGATTAGTGTTTGACCATGAAATTAACTCCCTTTCACCCTTAATTACCATTAAATCCTATGTGTAACAGCAAAACGTTCCCAGATTTTAATCAATTCACGCCCATCACTCCACATAAATGTATTTATATATGAAATCCTTCAATCTGCCTTTCAAATCCACCGCCAACCGCAGTATTCCCAGCCTCTCAACACCAGCTGCACCCCTAAAACATGGCAAAAAACTTGCTCATATTAATGTCTCTCTTTTGCATGGCCGTGCAGTTGATTGGGGTGGCTGCTCGGCCACCGCCAGCACCATCGTCCTTCGGAAATCCGTTTTCCTGGTCTCAAAATGACATGAAATGTTGGGCTTCCATCACCAACACCAAAGATTGTGTAGCGGAGATCTTTTCTGTTGGCGCAAAAGGTCGCGGAAGTCACGATGACCGAGCGGACAAATATCTCGGACAGCACACAGAGAGAAGCTCTCGGACGGGCAACGAAGAACGATAGAAAACCGAGAGAGGATAACACAAAGAGTTGAGTGTGGAAGTACCCT
>JAOVVI020010839.1:0-12904 GCA_028571085.2 Nepenthes alata
TGGGCCCATTACTGTAGGAAAACCGCCAAAGGCCCAACTTGGCCTCGCACAGCGGTCAACGTTGAGTTGACCGCCTGCGAACAAGTTGGCCGCCAAAGTGGTCAACGTCCGCGTTGACCATTTTGGCTACTGGGCTTTCCAGTTTCTGGGCCCGCCTTCTTCAGTGGGCCGCAAGAACGTTGATCGTTCTACTTGGGCCTCCGTTGACTTCTCTTTGGGCCGGCCCATTATTGGTATACCCATCAAAATTAATATAAGATTTTATTTGATCGTCCAAATAATATTGTATTAAATAGAAAATATTTTTTTATAGAAAATATGTATTTTATCATGCATATTTGGCTAAATATGTCGTTCTGTCAATCTGATATGAGCCAACATATGAGTGATCAATATTTCAATAATTTTTTTCTTACGACTGTCGGGGAGCGATATTCATCATTACAATAATATTGCGACAAGCTTCAAGCTTTCACTGCTGCAATACCTTGATCATCATATCTGGCCAATTCTCCTCAATCCTAATCTTATCAAGTGTCAATAACTTTGAGTCTACGGTATCTCGCACCCAATGATATCGAACACCAATATGTTTCGATTTGGAGTGAAATGAGGAGTTTTTATAGAAATATATTACATTTTGACTGTTACAAAGTACCGGGTATTTATCTTGCTTGAATCCAAGTTTTTGGACGAATTTCTTCGTCCATATTATTTCCCTGCTCACCTCTGTTATAGCCATGAACTCTACCTCAATTTTCGACAGAGCAATATACTTCTATAATTTTGATTGTCAGGAAATAGCCCCTCCGACGAACTTGACCAAGTATCCCAAAGTGGACTTTCGGGAATCGACATTACCTGCCATCGGTATCAGTATATTTGACCAGATATTGCTTGTTGCTTCCAAAACACAAGCACATCTTGAAAGTTCTCCAAAAATATATCAAAATCCATTTCATGGTGGTCTAATGCTACTTTCAGGATTTGAGAAAAACTGGTTAACTGTAACAACGGTATTATGAACAATGTCCGGTTTAGTACAAACCATAGCATACATTAGGCTTCCCACAATCGACGAGTACGGAATGCCTCTCATGCTTGCTTTCTCAACATTCGAGGATAGATAATGCCGACTACTTAATCTAAAGTGGCTGGCCAGAAGAGTGTTCACCTGTTTGGAATTCTCCATGTTAAAGCGCTATAACACTTTCTTAAAATAGTTCTCTTGGGACAACCACAACTTTCTTGCCTCGCAGTCACAAAATATTTTGATATCAAGGATCTGCTTCGCCAGCTCTAAGTCCTTCATTGCAAAGGACTGCCCAAGTTGATGCTTTAGTTCTGTAATTCTAGCTTTATTCTGTCCGCCTATCAACATGTCATCCATATTGAGTAAGAAGATAACAAAGTTGTCTTCAAAGAACCATTGCACAAAGACACATTGATCAAAAGTAGTCTTCAGGTAGCTTTGACCCACCATAATTTATTCAAACTTCTTGTACAACTGATGCGGAGCCTGTTTCAATCCATATAGGCTTTCCTTCAGACGACATACTAGTCATTCCTTTTTCTTAACTCAGAATCCCTCCAATTGTTTTATGTAAATCTCCATATCCAGATCACCATGAAAAAACACCGTCCACACATTCAACTATTTTCCCTCTAAATCCAAAATAGCGGCTAATCCAAGCACTACTTGGATTGAGGACATTTTCACGATCGAGGCAGAAATTTTATCAAAATCAACACCCTTCTACAAGTTAAATCCTTTTACAACCAATCTTGCCTTATATCTAGGTTGTAGGCCATTTTCATCAGCCTTCAGGCAAAAGATCCACTTATTCTTTAAGGCTCTCTTCCCCTTTGATAGCTCAGTTAGTTTGAATATATGATTTTCATGTAGTGAACTTATTTCATCCTATATGGTCTCCATCCATTCCGCATTATGCTCATCTTTAATAGCTTCTTTGAAGCTTTCCGGTTCCCCTCTATCAATGAGTAATACGTACTCATTGGCCAATAGACTAACAGATGGCCATCGGTCTCTTGAAGATAGTCGGACAGGAACGAGCTTAGCCGGCTTTATAATGCCATAAGGAGTGTCACCATCATCATCCTTGTTAGGCGTCGGTATCTCTTCATCGCCTTCCTTGGCCATACCATGGCCGTCGAACTCCTAATGGAGAGGTGCCAACCGGACGATTTTAACACCCATCTTCTCAGTCCAATTGTAGTCAAACGTAACATTCTTTTCCTTGCTAATGTCTTCAATAGTTTCATCCTCAACAAATATTACATCCTTTAATCTGACAAATTTCTTCTCAATTAGGTCATAAAGTCTGTATTCCAATTCGTCTTCCCTATATCCTAAGAAGACGCATTGCATTGTCTTTATCTCTAACTTTGTCCTTTTATCCTTTGAGATGTATACGAAGATCTTACACCCAAATACTCACAGATGGTCATAGGATGATTCTTTCCCCAACCACATCCTTCCTGGAACCTTTCCATTCAATGGGCTGATCGACAATCTATTGATGACGTGGGCTGCCATTCTCAAGGCTTCGGCTCAAAATGATCTAGGGCCTTTGTTTTTGAGAGTATGCATCTAACTCTCTCCATCAGCGTACGATTTATACGCTTGGCCACCTCGTTTAACTATGGCATCTTTGGCGGTGCCTTCTGATGTCGAATACCGTGCGACTGGCAATAAGTATCAAATGCTCTGATGTATTTGTCACCATTGTCACTTTGGATACACTTTAATTTTTTTCCCATCTGTCATTTGACTAGAGTATAAAAATTCTCAAAGACTCCAAGGATTTGTTCCTTTGTCTTAAACGGGTAAACCCATAATTTTGTTTGGTAATCATTAATGAACAAGACAAAGTATTGTATTCCTCCAAATTACTATTCCTTGAATGGCCTACATACATCGATGTAAACCAAATCAAACAGTTCGGCCTTCTTAGTGGATGAGCCTTCACGAAATGAGACCCACCGTTACTTTCCCGTCATGCAGTGAAGGCAAGTCCTTAGGCCGGTCTCCTTTATGTTTGAAATGAGACTCTTTTTTATCAGATTATTCAACCCCTTTTCACTAATATAGCCCAATCGATGATGCTACAGATCCAAGGACTCATCACCGCTCGCAACGTTTATCTCTCTGACCATAGCGGAGGCTTGTAACACGAATAAGCTAGACACCTTCCTTCTGTGGACAACTACCAGAGATCCTCTAATCAATTTACATGCCAAATACTGTAGAAGCCTTCATCATCAAGTCTGTCCGTCGATATTATATTCATCCAAATATTTGGGACATGTCGAACATCCCTCAACAACAGTCAGATCCCATTGTTGGTGACTAGGGACACATCACCACAGCCGACGACCCTGGATATTTCTTTGTTTTTCATCCTTAACACTCCAAAATCACCATGAATGTAAATTGTGAGAAGTCCCCTCCTAGATGTGACGTGGAGGGATGCACTAGTGTCCACCATCCAGTCAATCTCCAGTTTGGCTACATTAACTACGCTGTCCATCTCACATGCTAGTAGGAGATCACCATCAATAACGACTAAAACCGAGGCGTTCTCCTCACCTCATCCCTTCTCGGCTCAACTCTGATTTTTTGCATTTTTATACTTTAACTTATAATAGTACCTTTTAATGTGGTCTTTCTTTCCGTAATAATGGCACTCGCGGTTTTGATACCTTGATTAAGACTTCAATCCTTCTCTCTAGAATTAGGGCCATGCCCTTTACTCTTTTTCCGTGATTCAATCGCTAGCACTTCAGAGTGCTGAGAGGTGAAAATCCCTTACGACCATTGTCTCATCTCATCGTTCAGCACAGCTTCTTTTGCCATCTAAAATGTCACCACGACATTTCGTGTAGTATTGGTAATGGTGATTCTTATCACCTCCCGTGAATCTAGTAGGGTTGTCAGGAGCCACAGGCCTAACAACTTATCTTCAAATTTAATGCCAATACCGTTCAGTTGGTTCACACATCCTTGAAACTCGTTCAAGTTGTTGGCGATGGACGAGCTGTCCCTATATTACACCCGCATCAATTGCATCAGGTGAAATAATTTATTGTTATCAGTCTTGAAAGTGTAGAGTGTCTCCAACTTTTTTCACAGCATCTTGGCATTTGTCTCACTCCAAATGTGATTATACACATTATTAGTGACAAACTGCCGATGATAGCCGCAGACCTGCTTGTGCTCAAAATGCCATTTCTCCTATGTTTTTTCCTTAGGTTTTTGAGTAGTAAACACCGAAAGGTGCATCGTCTTGACAAATAGCAGATCTGACATCTTACTCTGCCAGATGTCATAATTTGAACCGTTCAAGCAAATCATCTTGTTACCTACTTTCACCAATTCTAACAAAATTTAAGAATCGGCACTGATAACTTATCTCTAATACTACTTGTTGAGTAATAGGTGCTACAAAATTATAAATCTAGAAGAAAAATTGGCAACAATAATTACACACACAACAGAGAAAGAAAAGAATAATACACACAAATTTTACGTAGAAATCCTCTTTTGAATAAGAGGGAGAAAATTTTGAGACATTTAGCACACAAAAGTTTCATTATGTTAAATTTGATTACAAAAACCCTTATTTATAGAAATACTAGACCGCTTATCCTCACTAGAGTAGTAAAGTTCTTGATCTCTGTAGTGTCCTACATTGGATGGGGGGAGGGAGGCGAAGCCTCCTTATAAGGGTGTGGACACCTCCCCCCTTGTAGAGCGTTTTGGGGGTGGCAGACTCCGTCTGTTAGGAACAAAACCGTGAGGCCTGTAGGCTGGGGACACCGTGAAGTTTTTCCAAGCCTCGGCCTATAGGCTGGAGACGCCGTGAAGTTCTCTCAGGTCAAAGCGAACAATATCTACATGCGGGTGCGCCGAGGATGTTATAAATGGTATCAGAGCCGGGACTCGGTTTAATATGCCAGCGAGAACGCTAGCCCTCCATGGGGTGGACTATAGTGTCCCACATTGAATTGGATGAGGGGAACGAAGCGTCATTATAAGGGCATGGACACCTCCCCCCTTGGAGACGCGTTTTGGGGGCGGTGGACTCCGTCTGTCAGGAACAAAACCGTGAGGCCTGTAGGCTGGGGACGCCGTGAAGTTTTCCTAGGCCTCGACCTGTAGATTGGAGACGCCGCGAAATTCTCCCAGGTCAAAGCGGACAATATCTACATGTGGGTGCGCCAGGGACGTTACAATCTCTATGTTGATCATCGGCCATTCAGCGCATATTAGATGCTTAGAAACTATGCCGAGTAGTGGCCATTGGCTGTGGTAGCGTTTGAGTAGGGTTTTGGTTGCTGGATGTGTCAAACAATTGGACTTAGGGTCTGTGAATAGTCTACTTCTTAAAATTAAAGGTATAAAAAGAAACGCGAGGAGGCGAAAGGATGAAGAAGAAGGAAAACTAAAGACTGAAAAGAGAAGGACGAGTAATGAATGAAAAACACAGGGAAGGGTCTATCAGCTATAAATTTGTTGTAATGTATTTAATGCACACTAGGAAAAGTATAACATCTTTAAATAATACGATTTCTCTTTGAAAAAAATAAAATAAAATATTTCTAATCAAAAAACAAATTCTAACAAACCTACCAAAATTGAACATCCATCCGACAGATAAAATAAAAATGGCTACAAAATATTTACAATAAAAAAAATAAAAAAAAGCAGATGTTGGTAGTAGAATGTGCCGGTTCCAATCAAAAATCTGCAACTGGGTTGTAGAAGCTTTGCTGGAAATGGAACGGGCCACTGATGTTGTAGGAAAATAATAGACAAACAGATTGGGCTAGCTTCAACTGTAATGAATTTTCTGATACCTCTCTGCAAGATGGGGCATATAGATTAATAATGCCCAATCTTGGATAAATGTGATTTCAAAAGATGAGATGGTATAATTTTTATGAAAATATCTGCTAGATGATTATCAGTGGTGACATGATATGTATGAATATTTCTTTTTTAAATCTCTTCACTAATTTTATGACAATCCGATTCAATAAGTTTGATGTTTTCATGAAAAATAGAATTCACTACAATGTGAATGACAGCTTGGTTGTCACAATACAGATGTACTGCATCATAATGTAAGATTTGTAAGTCATTCAAAATATATCATAACCAAAATAATTTACAACAAGTTGTCGCTATAGAATGATATTCCGCTTCTGCTGAAGAACGAGAAACAACAGACTATTTCTTACATTTGTAAAAATAAGAGTCTCTTAAAAAAATACAATAGCCTATAATGGATCTTCGAATATCTGGACATGAAATCTAATCAACACCATAGAAAGCTTTAAGCTGTATTGCAGATGTAGAGGAAAGTAATATTCATTATCCTGGATTTAATTTTAAATACCGTAATAGCTGATGAGCTACATGCATATGGCAAGAAGTTGGCTAATTTATAAATTAGCTCAAAATTTATACTGCATAACATATATCTAACATTATCATGGTTAGATAAAGGAGTATTCCAACTAATCTTATATACTCACTTGGATCTTGTAAAACAGTTCCGACCTCTTCACTTAATTTTAAATTTTGATTCATTGGAAATTTAAGAGACTTGGATCTAAGAGTGCAAGAATCGACCAAAATATTAAGAATATATTTTCTTTGACAAATGTGTATGCCCTCTGAAGATCGTGCCACTTCGATACCAAGAAAATATTTTAAAATACTAGGATCCTTAATTTTAAAATTTTGATTGAGGAATGATTTGATAGATGTAACTGATTCCAAGCAATTACTTGCCACATTAATATCATCTACATATATAAGAAGAACTATGAATAACTTATTATCGTGTTTAGTAAACAAGTTATAGTCAGCCTTGGATTGAATGAATCCAAAGGCAATAAGAGAGGCAGAAATCTTAGAATATCATTGTCTAGAAGTTTGTTTGAGATCATAAATACTTTTCATCAACCTGCATACCGATAGGGCTTTTTATTGGTGTAATCAGGAGATTTTTGCATATAAATTTTTTCATCTATGTCTCCATATAAGAATACATTATTGACATCAAAATGATATAAATGATATCCTTTAAAAGATGATATAGTTAAGAGATATCGAACAGTGATAAGTTTAATAATAAGAGAAAAAGTTTCATGATAATCTATACCTTCTTACTGCATATACCCTTTAGCTAGCAATCTAAATTTATACCGCTCGATACTTTCATCACTATTAAATTTTAATTTGTGAACATATCGATATTCAACTGCTTTTTTTCTATGAGGTAAATCCGTGATGGCCCAAGTTTTATTGAGTTCTAAAGCTTTTAGTTCATTTTCTATGGCTTTGCGCCAATTGGGGTCATGTATAGCCTCATCATATGTTTTTGGTTTGATATGATATGTGATGGAAGATGAAAAATTACAAAAAACAGGAGATAATTTTTCATATGATATAGAGTTTATGAAAGGATATAGCTTTACCTGGAAGAATCTGGTCCACCAAATGGATAGGTGAAGTGTGAGCCACCTAATGACAATGAAAATCCCTCAAATGTTGAGGAGCTATTCTAATTCTTGTGGATCGGTGAACAGATATATCACTAACAGTGGTAGATCGAGTATTGGTTGCGGAATCACTAGATTGAGCTTCACTGGGCATATTCCGATGCATGATTTGGTTTACAAGTTCATCATTGAGTTGCTGTTCTGGATTTGTATTCAAGGAATCCGTTGATGTGGATTCTATCAATGGATCCATATTTTGATTACTCACATCAGAAGGTAGCTGCTCATTATTAGAAACAAGAGATGGTTGTTCATATGGAACAAAGTTTGTGCTAATTTTATGAAAAGGGAAAGCATTCTCATGGAAACTAATATCCCTAGAATAAAAGGAAACATAGTTATACAAATTAAAAAGTTTATAACATTTAATTCTAAAAGGATAGCCCCGAAAAATATATTTCCTACTTTTAGAATCAAATTTCTTCCACACATAAGATATAGTAGAAGCAAAATACAAATAATCAAATATTTTCAAGTTCTCATATTTTGATTTCACTCCAAAGAGAAATTCATATGGAGTTTTATTTTTTAATAATCGAGTCGGGATTCTATTTATAATATATGTAGTAGTTAAAATACAGTTACCAAAACTTTAGAGGCAATCATCATTAAAATCTAATGGCCCTGACAACGTTTAGCAAATTTTGGTGTTTACGTTCCACAATACCTTTTTGTTGTGGTGTTTTCACATAATTTTGTTAATAAATGATCCCTTTTTTGTTATAAAAATCTCCTATATTAAATTCAGATTTATTGTCACTTATTATAATTTTAATCTTGACATTAAATTTAATTCCAACAAGATTATAGAAAGTTTTCAAACAAAATTTAGTGTCAGATTTTTATTTAAGGAGATAAATCCACGTACTCCTAGAATAATCGTCAATAATTGTTAAAAAAATACTTATATCAATCATAGGATATTTTAGAGAAGAGTCCCCATAGATCATAATTAACTATATCAAATAAGGCACGTGATCTATAGGTATTGGAAGAAAAAAAAAGGCGACGTTACTTAGCTATATAACAAATAGAACATAGATTATCATTTTTATAATGTAATGCTCCTTTTACAAGACAATCATCAATTAATTTTAAGCGAGAATATGATATGTATCCTAAACAACAATGCTAAATTTCTTAAAAAAATAAATCTGAATGAACAAAAGGCTTCAAGTTCTGAAGAGAAAACTTGATAATAAAAAATTCAAAGTATTTGAAGGTACTTTATTTTTCATCAGGTGATGTAAGTCATTTCTCTCTTCACCAATCTCAATCGTTGTCTAAAAGGTAACGTTCTCAATCAAACAAATATTAGAGAAGAAAAATAGACAACAATCAATAGTATCAGTGAGCTTTTTTATAAAAAATCAAATTAATCGTAACGGAAGGAACACAAAGAATATTTCTTAGGATTATTTTATCAGTGAGTTTGATTGCTCCAATATGAGTGACTGAAGCTTTACTTCCAACTATGAGTTTTACAAAATATGATATTTGAGTATTTTCATTTGTAAATAAAAATGAGTTGCAGATCATATGATTCGTAAAACTCACACCCAAAATCCAAATATCCTTTTGAATATTTGAACATTGATGAGAATAAGAAGAGGGAGAGGAAAAAATAACCGTCATGTTGGCTGCTTTTGGTTGTTCAATAATACGGTCAAAGAGGGACTGAGTCTATTTTGCTGTGTGAGCAGAAATTGAAGGATCTTTTTGTTGAATTAGATCCATAAGTTGTTTAACTTTAACGAATGTAACCTTGTCATCATTATTTACCTTTAGATTAAAATTTAGTTGTGAAACTCGATTGATTAGCATAAGCAGTTAAGTTTCCAGACTTGCCATACAACTTGTGGTTTAGAGAAAAACCATTAAGTTTATAACATTTCTCAATAATGTGCTCAGGCTTGTTGCAATGTGAACATACAGACATTTCTTTATTCCCAACTTTAAAACAATGTTGTAGAGTATGTTTTGAAATACAACAATAAATACAAAAAGATTTATCTTTCTTTTGAAGATTTGCTGGTTTTAAGAAAGCTTTTGGGTTATTTAAAACCCGTTTGGCTGTCAAAGCCATGGTATCTGAATAATGAATAATAGACACTATCTTTTTTGCTGTTGAATAATGGAGAAAATTTGGTTAATGGATGGAAGACAGTCCATCAACATAATTTGGTTTCTAACATTGGTGTAAGTGTTATTTAATCCCATTAGAAACTGTATCACACAATCTCTTTGATATCTGACAACAATGACTTTTATTTTATCGCAATCGCAATTAAGAAGAGGATCATAAATTAAGAGTTCATCCTAAAAGATTTTCAGTTTACCATAGTGTAAGCTCATCGAATTCTGTTCTTGTAAAAGACCAGCCAAGGATCTTTTAAGTTGGAAAATCCGTAGCCCATTAAAACGGTTGTGTAACTCAATCCAAATCTTGGAAGCATCATCAACAAAAGCGATATTGGATTTGATAGAGTTGCTGATGGAGTTTTGGATACAGGAAATTACCATGTCATTACATCGTCCCTATTCTTCAAAAAGGGTCTAGGAATGGTATCTTTAATGAACTGAAGCTTATTTTTAGCCCTCAAAGCGCGACATATGGCTCTTGGCCAAGTTAAATAGTTGTCGACAGTAAGTCGATAACTAAGGTAATTGCTGGATTAGCATCAACTTTCAGCCGAAAAAGATTTATAGGATCTGCGATATTTTGAAAATGCAGGAGTTCCTATGTTGAGGAACGGTTTTGATTGTCTGCGTTTGAGGAGTTTTTTGGAAAGTTTTGTGGCACCATCTTAACCTGTCTTTGATACCATGCAAAGAAACGCAAGAAGGGAAAAAGATGAAGAAAAAGGATAACTGAAGACTGAAAAGATAAAGTCGAGTAATGAATGAAAAACACAGTGAAGGGCCAATCGACTGTAAATCAGGTGTAATGTATTTAATGCATACTATGAAAAACAGTGCTCAACGTTCATAAATAATACAATTTCTCTTTCAAAAAATACAAAATAAAATATTCCTAAATAAAAACCAAATTCTAACAAACTTACAAAAATTGAACATCTATCTTGCGAACAAAATAAAAACAGTTACAAAATATTTATAATAACAAAAAAAACCGATACTAGTAGTAAAATGGGCCGGTTCCAATCGAAAATTTACAACTGGGCTGTAGAAGCTCTACCGGAAATGAAACGGGTCATTGATGTTGCAAGAAAGCAACAGACAAACAAATTGGGCCAGCTTCTACTGTAATGGATTTTCTGATAAGGTATGCCATTGAATTTTCCATTTTTGAGGTTGAGTTATGAGCTTATGATAATTATTTTATCATCATTTTGCCGTAAAATTGAAGCTGTTGGAATGGTTCCTCTTTCCAGCCAAAGCTGGAATTCCACTTTTTTGGTGGTGCATTTTGCTGTTCACCATTCACCAGTTCATTTAATCATTCAAAACAAAGAAATGTAGTTTCGTTTTACTTGGGAGGCCGACCAGGACCCTCATATTTTTAATATTTGACGATTGGGTTGAGTTGTTTACTTTAGGGTGTTAAAGCAATAGAAATCAGTATTAGAACTTTGTTTAGCTTTTGACCTAACAACTTTGGGGATAATTAGTTCAAGGTACCTATTAATCGTCGATGAAATTTGAATCATGGGAACACCATTTCATGAAGTTGTAGTTCAACCCACGGTAGAATTAAGCCCTTCATCAGTTCACCAAGTCCAAGTGCATTTGTGCTAGGAGTATATTGGAGTTCAGAGACCTTTACAAGAAATGTTTATGGATACCCTTCAGCCACTTTTGGAAAACTCTCGGATGGCATGCTATTCATATATCTATTTATTCTTGTATTGGCACATTAATGTGGATGAATGAGATGACATGGTATGTCATCAAGAATCCCCCATAACACCCCTTAACTTTCATTGACCCATGCCTAACAGCTTGAAGTAGTGCTCAGTGTCTGAGACTGTCCCACATCATAGAAGGGATACCTCAGAATGTATGTAAAGCTAAGACACTGTGTGTAAGTTCGCATCTTCACAAACGTCTATTTCACCAAGCCTCCTTCCTAGACAATGCTCACCACTAATGGCCAAATCACTCGGGAACTTGCTCCATTGTGATTACATGCTTCATTATTTGAAACTTCTAACTTTCAATGTCACAAATTATGAGTAAATAAGGTTGTTTTAAACAACTAGACTCTTGCAGTTATGTGCCACCGAATTGAAAACTCTTACGCTTAAAGCACTTTTATTTTTTGTTTTATTTATTGATTCAGACTTGTCAAGAAGTGATAAACCGAATCATTACTTTAGTTTTGGCGTAGCTTTAGAGGACTTACATGGTTAAGGCTTCTCAAAATCCAAACTTTAGCCAAGCTACTATAAGTGCTCATAACTGGCGATCTTGTGTTGATGGAAAGTTGTCCTTAATTTTAGTCCTTTGAACCTGAAGATTTTTTTTCTTTTCAGTCGTTCATCTAATTTGGTGATGTGCTTCATTGCACACTAGAGGCCAAAACTATGTTAATTAAAGGACACTGGGAATACAAACCCACCACACCTTATGGAGTCCTTAGATTAGAACAGGTTACAAGCACATACATGCGGGAAAAATTGCAGCAACTCTAATAGCAAATCTCTGTCTCTTCTTTTAATCACTCCATTTAATAGGAATTAGATCCATCAAACAGTTTTAGAGTTTGAATCTGCTTTTCTATTCATGTTACCATCCACGTTAAGCTTCCAATCAATTATTCAGTCTCATTAAGAGCTAGACTGCAAAAGTCAACAATTGCGGCTTTATTAATAGTGGTGTCAGGAATTCAAAATATTAGTAATAGTAGGCAATTACATAACAAAATACGAGATTTATGCAGAAAAATCATGAAAAGGAAAAGCTATAAGCAAATTCACTGGAAATCTTGAAGCAAACGAGATATACCTAGAGAAAAGTGATGGGCCCAAAATATAACAGATCCATATCACAACTAATCTCCATTAAAACTTCATATCAAGTTGCATCACAAATTTTTCAGGTTGGGTTTTCAAATAGCCGGCCACACAAAATGAATTCAGGTCACATTTAACAGGTGGCAATGCTAATTATCTGATAGATGTGTCCACGATGCCTTGCCTTGCAAACATTATTTAAAACAGGATCCAGTGTTGTCTTCTAACGAACTCAAAAGCATTATTGCAAGCGTGTACTGTTGGCGCAAAACTCGCGGAAGTCACGGTGACCGAGTGGACAGCAACAGAGCAAAGCTCTCGGACACGCAAGGTGA
>JAOVVI020010840.1:0-12904 GCA_028571085.2 Nepenthes alata
GCCTTTTGAACCCAATTCACCTATTTTAACTTACCTATCTTCCAATTATCATATTCCAAAACTCGGGTCATCACAATGAGGATTATGGGTTTTGCCTTGGGCAAATTAATATCTCTGGGATTTTCTTGGGTCTGTAGTTACTGTGTAAGTCAGAGTAGTGCAGTTGAAACATTATAGGCCCATAGCCCAAAGAATTCAGAATAAGTTTGTGGTTCTATATGATCGATTATTTTCGAGGCTTAGAATGAACTGAAGTAGAAGTTCATTGGTTTGTTCAAGGTATTAAATTAAGTTGAAGAATAGCCAATATAATTTGGGGTTGCCTTCAAATTTTATGGGTTGTTATGAAGCCTCCATTGCATCAAGGGATGAGGAAATCAGTAAGTAATCGAGTTAAGCCGTTTTGGAGATTAAGAATTTTTTTTTATGATAAGGCCTCTTAGGATAAGCCATCTGATCAAGGATGTGGCATAGGAACATAAAGAAAGAATTCTAAAAGAATTCTCCCTAATTGTTGAAATTTTTAGGTTCGTCAAATTTTGACAACAAAATTTATATAAATAGAAGAGAATGTAATATCTTGAATTTTCATCCGATTTGATTGAAATTATTTATTATTATTTTGGATAATTTGGGTGTGATAAAAATTAGTTAAATATTATAAAATTTTGATGGATATTTGGATTAGTTGGACCGGTGCTCGAAGTGCATCTGTAGTGTCGCCTGAGTATCGAATGAGGTTTTGGAATATAAAAAATGAAATATATGTATATAATAATAATAATAATAATAATAATAATAATAATAATAATAATAATAATAATAATAATAATAATAATAATAATAATAAAGAGTGAATGAATAAAAAGAAGAAGAATGGGGGGAGAAGGGTTGTGGGAAGCAGCAAGGGTTTCGGGGAAGAAAAGAGAGGAGAGAGAGGGGATAGGGAGAGAGGAGGAAACCAAGGTCCCCGAGTTCGATTCCGACTTCAAATTAGTTAGAGAAGTGATAGATCAGGTCGAAATAAATGTACTATACTCTCCTCTTTCGTTTTCTTGCACTTTTATTTCATTTTCTTTGGATGTCCTCGTTTCGATACCCGAATAAGTTTATATTTTGTATTACCCATAGCCTAAGTATTAAAATATTTTGATTTCATGTCCGATTTGAAAGATTTGTGCGGATTTTCCCAACCCGGAACCCTAACCCACACCCGGACCGATTTCACCAGTTATTTTGGATTTTATGCATGATTTGGCCTTAGATAATGGAAACTCATAACTTGAGTATATACATATGTGAATTTTATGCCCGATTTCGTAGTTTTGACCCGTTTTCAGATACGAAACCCTAACCCCATGCCCTAGATGATCTCACTGACTAAATTGGGATTTATAGATAAATTGGCTTTAGAATAATGTTACTCGCACCATAAATATGTTAATTTATCAATTCGGTATGGTAGTTTCGTATGGTTTTATACTCATCGGAACCCTAACCTACGCCCCCTTTGAGCTTTATCAGAATTAATCATAATTTATGTATGATTTTGCTTCAAAAATTATATTGCATGCTATTGGGAAGGTACTTGATGTCCAGACGCTCTAAAGTTATGTTTGGCTTACGGGGGTAAAATTTCTTATATGTTCCAATTTTTATGATGCTTTATACATACATTATGAATATGTTAATTTAATATGTTCTGAAAACCATGTCATGAATCGGTTGTAAAAGAATTATTGATCGGAAGTCTTATAATTCTATTTGTCATAAAATGAAAAGAAATTCTTAATCCTCCCAAGGTCCAAAAAAAATTATGCATGAACTATGGACACGTGAGGATTTAAGTTCACGGGGAATATGAAAATATAAATCTAAATTAGTTTTACGAAAAAAGAACCAAGAAGGGATATTATGTAATTAAGTGATGAACTGATTGAACCGTTTTTTAGAACGATGAACTGATCAAACCGTTCTCCAGAATAAAGAATTTTGTATTGAAGAGCAGGATTCCCTAAAGAAATAAGAAATTTAAAACTTGGATCGAGGATTATTCAACATATAGTATAATTTGGCATGTCATTGATATTACAGTAAAAACTTAAGGACTATTCTGGCCGTGTATTATAGTGGGTAATATTCTTTGGCAAACCTTAATATACTGTAGTGGAAGGCCGTTGTCTATTTTGATGCCACTTGTGGCTGATTGGCCCATTCTATAAGATGTATGTGTTGATGGCCCGCCTCTAAGTCTTGAATCGGAGAAAATGACTTTTGATTGTGTAGAAACATACACAATCTCGGCAATGACTGACTGCTGCTTTAGTCCATAAGGCCTATTGGCCCCTGGTCTCTCAACAAACTAAGTTTTCAGCATGATTTGATGACTAAGAAAAGACAAATGAAATGAACTAATGAAATTTGGAACAAAAGAAGAAAGTATTCTTTTTACAATTATATTTTGTGATCTCATATGCATCCCTGTTTCCTCCTATATGCATTATTATATTTTTGAATATAAAATTTTATATGTTCTTTGATATATTTATGCCTTACTGAGCTTTTGGCTCGACCTTGCTATTTTTCCTCCCTCCAGATAAGCATGAGTTGCACCAATGAGATAGGGTAGAGGTTTTAAGTCGGCTAGGTTCGAAGATGTTGAAGATGACCTTATGAATTTAGTTTTACAGTCTTATGTCTTCTGATAAGATTATTCTGTATTTATAATGGATTTTATACATAGATGTATACATACGATGGTGATGATGAGGAGGATATACCCGTAGTGTAGTTTTCACCATATTGATAAATGTATATACTTCCGCAGGTTATTATGGTTAGTTTGGATACCTAGTGGTATCGTTTCTGAACCAACATCGTACCGAAGTTATGACGTTCGTACCACATGTGGTTATGTGGCTTTTTGGATCCTGTGTTTTTATTAAATTATGGATTATGTATGTTATACAGGATCATTTAAGGTTTTTGTATTTGGTTGACGTTTATATTGCAGCCGAAACTCTGCCAAATTTTAAATTGGAAATACGGTATGTCACATTAGGCTTCTTCAAGCAAGTTGAGATGCTCCCTGAATTGTTGGAACCTATTTTGTTGGTTGAAACTTTTGACTTAGAGGTTAGGTAGATCGATTTCTACTAGGACAACCGCTTCAGTTTCATAGCTTAAGCTAAAGGGTGTCTCTCGTATCGGTTTCCTGTGTGTTGGGTGAGGTCTAAAATCACGAGGCTCAAAGTTGGAGTTGAAAACGTTGACCAGAATTTGGAAGGTTGACCAACCTTATAAAATGTTAACCGGTCTTGAATGAAAGGAATAAAAGTTGGTCGGCTGGAATGAAAATGTTGACCGGGTTAGGACCAAAGTTGACCGGAATTGAAAATCTTGACCGGCTTAGGACCAAAGTTGACCGAAATTGAAAATGTTGATCAGCTTAGGACAAAAGTTGACCGAAATTGAAAAATATTGACCGGATTTAAAAGGTTTTAACCGTAATAAATTAATAATAACTAAAGACAAAAGCCAACTTTATAATTAGAACCCAACTAGACCTCAATTAAATGGAGTAGGTAAACTACCTCGTTATAGTCTGAAAAGAAGTACTAAGGTAAGTAAACTAACATACTTACTCTCACCTATCCTCTGAAAAGATGTACTGAAATAGGTGACTTGCCCCACTTACTCCACCTAACCCCTCCTCTATATATACCCAGCATCAGTTGAAGTAGCAAGTGCGAATGCAAGCAGTGAGGAGGGAGTGAAGGAGAGAAGGCTTCAAGACGGTAATATTGGGAAGTTCAAGCAAGTGTACTCCCCCTTTTCAAAGTCCAGATTTTAAGCATCCGCCCATTTTCAATGTCTAGTTTTAAGAAAAACTAAGTGTTTTTCCCTTCTGATTTAAAATGCTTGTTGTTTTTAATTACTGCTTAAGTTGTATTTCTGATTCCATATCTGTATGATTGATTTCATGGCTAGTTCATGTTATCTGTCTTCTACTTTCTGTTTTCTGCTCAAACTAAATTTGCATGAAATCCTGACTAAAATCGAAACCAGCCTTGTATCGTAAATATTGATACCAGCATTTGTATTATGAATAATGAAATTGGTATTTGCATCGTAATATGAACTGGCATGCATAATGTGAACTCGGCTCTTTGGCATGTTAAAATTGAAACCAACTCCCTTAACGTATAACTAAGATTGGCCCTACCTTGATGTAAAAACAAGATCGGCCTTCCCTTTGCATGAAAATGAAACCGGCCTCCCCCTTGATGCAAATCAAGACTGGTCTCACTTACATGAGAAAACAAGATCGGCCTCCCCTTAAGTCTAAATCAAGTCCGGCCTTTGTGTGAGGAGAAAACAAAACCGGCCATCCCTTGATATGAAACGAGTCCGGCTTCCTTAAAAGCACGACCAGCTACCTTAAAGTGAAATCAAGTCCGACCTTGTGGGATGAAACAAGTCTGGCCTCCACTTCATGAATCACAACCGGCTCCCTTGATGTAAAAAGTGGTCCGGCCCTTCCTTGATGAAAATCTAAACTGGCTACCCTTGCATGAAGTCACAACCGGCCTCCTTTGAATGTGAGAATCAAGTCTGGCCTCCACCTTGGAGCTTAAAATCCAAACCGGCCCTTCCATAAGCATGAAATCTAAACCGGCCACC
Source organism: Nepenthes alata (assembly GCA_028571085.2). Taxonomy (NCBI): domain Eukaryota; kingdom Viridiplantae; phylum Streptophyta; class Magnoliopsida; order Caryophyllales; family Nepenthaceae; genus Nepenthes; species Nepenthes alata. The sequence goes on from JAOVVI020010840.1 coordinate 4,684, forward strand.
CTTGCATGAAGTCACAACCGGCCTCCTTTGAATGTGAGAATCAAGTCCGGCCTCCACCTTGGAGCTTGAAATCCAAACCGGCCCTTCCATAAGCATGAAATCTAAAACGGCTTTCCCTTTTGAAGAAAACGAAACCGGCCTTCCCTTGTGAATGAAAATGAAACCGGCCACCCTTACATGATAAAAATGAAATCAACCTCCCTTGAGTATGAAATCAAGTTCAGTTTTACCCCTGCATGTGAAATCAAGTTCAGTTTTACCCCTCCATGTGAAATCAAGTTCAGTTTTACCCCTACATGTGAAATCAAGTTCAGTTTTACCCTTGCATGTGAAATCAAGTTCGGTCCCTTTGCATGTGAAATTAAGACCAGCCTGGCATAATATTTTGAAAACGGCTGTAACATGGCCATCTGGAAAAACAATGAAGGAAATATGAACCGGTTTTATGATAAGACAAATAAGTTTTGACTGTAGCTTTGGGAGATAAGGTTTTCCGGCATGCCTTAGGACTTTATGGTGATAATCGAGGATAACTAAAGTGAGAGCCATTATTAGGGCTTCGTACAAGGAGGAAATGAGAGCCGTCCTCAGGGTTTTGTACAAGGAGGAAGAAGTGAAGCCGTCATTGGGGCTTTGTACAAGGAGGTATTGCCGTGGTTGTGAGGAGATGTGCACAATCTATTCTCGATTAATACCCCCTCCGCTAAGCAAAGTTCTTACCAGTAAATAAAAGAGAAACTCTATGATATGACCGACTCTGTTTTATGTTCTGATTTTCAGTATTGATTGACTCAGTTTTTCCTGATCACTTATTGCATAATGTTTCTGTTACTTATGCATTTGTACCCACCTTACAGCATGAAATTTATGAAAAATCTGCATGTACCTTGTTGAGCTCCGACTCACTATTTTATATTTTTTTCCCTTTACAGATGAGACTTTAGAACTCGTGCCTGACGAATTGGAGTGATTAAAACTTGTCTGAAGAACTTTAAGGACCCGGAAGCATATTTTGGAGTTATTTCGGAAGAACTTCATTGTAATGACTTGATTATGATTTATGAACTTTTATAGTTAGTCATTTTTGACTATGTATTCAGGAATGAATATTTTGGAATGAATATAGATGTTTCCGCAAGATGTTAGAATGACTTCCGCTATACTTATTATGGTTAAAAGTATATGGGTCCTAGATGGCATTTGTGATCCTATGTTGCGAACGATGGAGTTAAAAAAAAATCCGTTCCATCACATGTTGTGTAGTAGGACAACAACGCGAAATGTAGTTCGTCCACCCAGAAGCCCCTTGTGTCTTCAGGTTTTGTCTTCAACCTATGTAGCAGGATACAGTTTACTACTTTCACTTACCCGTTCTCTTATGGGTAGGCGATAAAAGTGTGAACCAGTAGGATTCCCAAACTCGTGTAGTGCTTAGTGAACTTTTTCTAGTGAATTGAATTCCATTGTCAATGATTATTGTAAGGTTCCGGGTTTAAAAGTATAATAACTACGAGGTAATCGACATAATAATAATTAATATTAGACCTATCAAACGAATGATGATGGGTATTGGAAGAAAAATTGCAAAACGATTCGGATTTCTACTGCTGAAGCGCTGCCAGCAGGGTTGCGCCTGCTGCGCGCTCCAGCTGTTGCTCGAGTGCGAAAAGGCAGTAGCTCCCCACTTGCCATGCACCTATATGCGCTTGAGCACGAGCCGTCAGTAAAGCCATGCTTGCTGCTCGCCCGATGTGCGCTAAAGCACGAGCCAGCAGTAAAGCCACGCTTGAGAGCCCGTGCATTTTAAAGCCACGACCTGTTTCACTTTTTCTCATTTCCCATGCTCCCAAAGCACTTTAGAGAGAGAGAGAGAGCCAACCTTAGAGAGAGAAAGGAGGAGATCGAGGTCGTGGAGTTCGAATTCATTCGAAAGCTAGTTATAAAAGTGATAGCACGTGTCAAGGCAAGTGTTCTCACACTCACTAACTTTTTTCTTTCGATATTTTTATTAATCATTGAGTATTTTTGTCTCAATACCCACCCCAACTATAGAAAATGTACTACCTGTGCCTTGAGACCAAGGATTGTGTAATTTGTTGACCGATTTGCTCACCAATTCGTTCGGTGGAGTTCCACCAAGACCTAACCAACGAAAATTTGGGGGTTTCCATTTTCCTTCCGTATATTGTTAAATTTATCCCATAATGTGAATCACCACGTCACTATTATGTATATAAGTCGACTGCGTGATCGATCTCGCACGTTTTGACCCGTTCGCGGCGTCGGAACCCTCTAAAAATACACTGTTACTATTTATCCATAAATAAAGTATAATTTTATGTGCTTCTACCTTCTTATTATGTTGAATTGCCCCCAAAATATGAATTATCATGTCTCGAATGTGCATATATTGACTGGACGAACGTTCTTGCATGATTCGATCCGATTGCAGCATCCGAGCCCTCTAAAAGAGGCCTGACACTATTCACCCGAGTAGAAAGTAGAAATTTGCATGCTTTGCCTCTATTTAATTGTGATGAAACCTATATCAAATGCTTGCTTTAAAGTGTAAGCCCTAAAATGTGTATGTATGCACCGGAAGCAAGGGAATGTGCTCCGGAGGCATCAAAGGTGGTATTTGCACACCAGAGGTAAGGAACTTCAAACTCTCTTGTGAGCTTGAAATTGAATTGTTAAAAGATTAATTCTCAAAGAAAGAAAGGAACTGAGCAAGTAAATGGAGGGATATCCACAAGGCAAGAGGTTACGGAATTGATCTCCCAGATGGAGATATGTGATGGGACTGGGATTTCCCGTATTGAGAATGTATTTGGCAAATAGTGGATCCTCCCTCAAGGAATGATAAATCTTGAAACTAGGACCATGGTTTATAGGGGTGGTACCCTCTAGCTTGCCATGTACATCACGGTGGAAACCTAAGGAATACTCCGGCCGCTCTTGAGGGCGGGTGATATTTATGGAACGCTCTAGGATACTATTGTGAAAGAACGAGGATTGCCCTGGTCCCCGAAGGAATGGGGCAGATTGAGATGGCCAAGTGCTATAGGCCTAAAATGTAGCCGATGACCGAGTGGGGCAGATCTAAAATGTAGTTGATGGCCGAGTGCAGCAGACCTAAAATGTACCCGTGCTTTAGAATGTGTAGCGAACACATTCCCTTCCTCGTTCTCTCGTATTGTTGGCTAGTACGACTTACTGGCTCCGGGATCCGCAAAGATTAATGGTAATAATAAAAACGAATAAAATGTAACTGGTGTAAACACGTGAACTGGACAATCCCAAATGTTCTCTTCCCTCCCGTGTTCTCTTATATTGAGTTTATGCCTTTCCTTTCCAGTTATTGCTTTCATTTTTATCTATTTGTTGTTAGTAGTGTATGATTTTATTTGTTGAGCTGTATGCTCACTCTTGCTATGTCTCTTTCAGATGAGAATGCCTTAATGCCTGACGAGACTGAGTAGGCCCTAGAAGCATATTAGAGAGCTGATTTTGTGTGCAGGGCTTGGGACTCGGACTTAGTTGATCATATGTATGAAAGGGATTTTGCTCTACTTTTGTAAACTGTATAAAACATGTATGGTGATGCTTAATGACATATGATATGGATGATCAATGGATTAGTTTCCACTGTATATTGTGGTTTTTATGCTTCCGCAGGTCCTTATTGTGGTTTTGTTCAAGGTTCCTAGTTGGCATTCTTCTTAGCCGACATTGTACTGGGGTTATGATGTCGAAGCTACCTCTGTTGATATGGCGATTGGATCCTGTGTAGTTTGTTGATCATTGGATATTGTGGTTTATTATGTGGATTATCGTGGATTATTGTGCAGGTTTATTTTTTAGGTGTTTGTATTTTTTACAAACATCCAATTTACAAACGGAACTCTACCCAATTTTCGGTAGGAATTTATACTATTAATTATGAATGTTAGTTCATTTCTTTCTAATGGAGGTTATTCGATGGAGAATAACATGGTCTGTCACAATTGGTATCAGAGAAGGGATGCCTTAGGATGGATCTGAAATTATCCAGAAGCCTAGGGCAGTATAGGTTGAGGCCGAATGAGCGAGCGTAGGATGGTTAACTTAAGTACTCTAGTTAGGGACATTTTCTTTAATCGTGTATGTGTTTAGCGTATTTAGGAATGTTGTAGTAAGGGTTTAATCTTTGGCTCAACCTGTTATTGTTTCCCTTTCAGTGGTGATTTCTAAAGTTGACCATGCCGCCCAGACGTCACGGCTCACAAAGGGATGATTTGCCTCGAGACCGAGAGGCAGAGTATCTGAATCTGTTGGGGCATCTTACAAACATCATCGAGAACATGGAGCAGCGACATCTTGCCCCTGTTCCTACTCTGGCTCCCATCCAGGCTCCTATTAATTCGGGGCCATCTGCCTACAATCACTTCATTCAGGAGCGAGTGCCTGTGTTTTTGGGGGAGCCTGACTCGATTAAGGAAAATACTTGGCTAGAGAGCTTGAAGAAGGTATTTGCTGTGATTAGATATCCAGAAGAGGATCAGGTGCTGTTCACGTCTTACCGGCTGGAGGGTGAGGCACATCATTGGTAGCAAATGAAGAAAAGAGCACTGGGGGTTCTGAAGGCCGATATGATCTGGAAGATGTTTGAGGATGCGTTTTTAGATAAGTATTTTCCATCTAGCCTCCGTGTTCAGAAAGAGGGGGAATTTTTCAAGCTAAGGCAGGAAAATCGGACTGTGGTAGAGTACGATGCCAAGTTTTCAGAGTTGTCACGGTTTACTCCTTACATGGTTGAAGATGAATAAAGGAGGACTAGGAAGTTCCTAATGGGTTTGCGGGATGACATCCGCAAGAAGTTGGTAACACTTAAGTTGGCCACTTGTGTTGATGTACTAGATCGGGCCTTGATTTACGAGCAGGAGCATGCAAAGGAAGAATTTTCAAGAAGAGGTCGTCGAGTAAAAGTGGGACTAGTGCTAGCACCAGGGCTAGTTTTGGGAGACCGTATAAGAAGTCGAAGCAGCCGATTTTTGGACAAAGGAGCGGCCAGATCTCATTGTCTTCTCAAGCTTCGGTAGGCTCATGCAAGCACTATGGAAGGATGCATGATGGTAGACCGTGTCCTAAGTTGATGGGTGCTTGCTTCACTTGTGGCCAAGTGGGGCATAGAGCTAGAAAGTGCCCTCAGGTATCGAGGGTTCGAGCTCCGAAGCCGGCGGTATAGGGTAAAGCTTTTGTAGTGTCTGTTATTGAGGCGAGAGCATTAGATGAGGTTGTGGAAGGTATACTTCTTGTTTGCGGTATTTCCTGCTCAGTGCTTTTTGACTCTAGATCCACACACTCCTTTATTTCCCCTGGACTAGCTTGTCTATTACACCCTCTATTGTGACCCTTGATTTTTCTTTGGTCGTACCTACGCCCATGGGGTCTTCTATTGTGACCGATATGTACTATCCTGGGCGTATTGTGGAAGTGAAGGGGTTTTCTCTAGTTGTTGATTTAATTCTGCTAGATATACGTGATTTCGATGTTATTTTGGGTATGGATTGATTATCCAAGTATCACACTACCATTGATTGCTTCCACAAAAGGGTGGACTTTGCTCTTCCAGAATGCGAACCTTTTTATGTTCAGGGAGTTCGGAGAGTGGAGAAGTCTAATTTTATTTCTGCTCTATAGGTTTTCCATTTGTTGAGAAGTGGGTGTGAAGCCTTTTTGGCTCATGTTAGTGTGGTGTGGAGTCGAAAGCTGTCCATGAAAGATATTCCAGTAGTTTGTGAGTTCGAGGACGTGTTCCTTGACAAGTTATCTACTCTGCCATCACGTCGTGAGATTGAATTTGGGATTGATCTCGAGTCAGGATCGGCACCCATATCAAAGGCCCCCTACCGTATGGCTTCTGCTAAGCTGAAAGAGTTGAAATAGCAGTAGCAGGACTTGCTTGATGTGGGTTTTATTAGACCCAGTGTTTCCCCGTGGGGTGCTTTGGTCCTTTTTGTCAAAAAGAAGGATGGGGTTTTGAGGCTATGTATAGAATACCGCGAGCTGAATAAAATTACAATATAGAAGAAGTATCCTCTGCCGCAGATCGATGATCTCTTTGACCAATTGCAAGGGTCCTCAGTGTTTACCAAGATTGATCTTCAATCGAGGTATCATCAGCTTCGTATTGAACAGGAGGATGTTGCAAAGACGGCCTTCCGAACGAGGTCGTTCCAGCCGTGTTTATGGACCTGATGAACCGGGTCTTCCAGCCGTTTTTGGATAAGTTTGTCGTGGTTTTCATCGATAATATTCTAATTTATTCCAGGTATCGCACCGAGCATGAGAAGCACTTAAAAATTGTGCTACAGATTCTTCGGGAATATCAATTGTTTGTAAAATTGAAGAAGTGTGAGTTTTGGCTTGATAAGGTGGTCTTTTAAGGCCATGTAATTTCTAATGGAGGCGTCTTGGTAGACCCACAGAAACTTGAAGCGGTGATTAATTGGAGTCGACCGACGACCGTATTGAAAATCCGAAGCTTTTGGGGATGGCCAGTTATTATCGTCGTTTCATGGAGAATTTTTTCTCAGATAGCCTTACTCCTCACCTGTCTGATGAAAAAGGAAGTGGACTTTATCTAGACTGAGGAATGTGATCAAAGCTTCCAAGAGCTGAAGGATCAGTTGACGACTGCCCCGATTCTGACCCTTCCTGATGATTCCGGTGGATTTAAGGTGTATTGTGATGCATCTAAGATGGAACTCGGATGTGTTCTTATGCAGAGGGGAAAAGTAGTCACTTATGGGTCTCGATAGTTAAAGACTCATGAGAAAAACTATCCGACCCATGACTTAGAGTCGGTCGCTGTGATTTTTGCTTTGAAGATCTGGAGGCACTATCTGTATGGTGAGAAATTTTTAGTGTACTCCGACCGCAAGAGCCTTAAGTATTTGTTCTCACAGAAAGAGCTAAATATGAGACAGTGGCGATGGATCGAGTTCCTCAAGGATTACGATTGTGAATTGCTTGATTGCTTGAAGTCATGTCATATCCAATGTTACATCAAGGGTAATAGGATGATGTTATCCTTTCTACAAGTGCAGCCCGAGATTCTTCAAAGGGTCAAGGAAAGGCAAGTGAATGACTCATTTTTAATGGATATCGCAGGAGACCTTGGCAGAGAATCTCGAGTTGATTTTAATGTGCATTCAGATGGAATCTTGAGGTCTCAAGAGCAGTTGTGTGTACCTGATGTCAAGGGGTTAAAGGAGGAAATCATGAAGGAGGCACACAGAACCCGATACATAATTCATCCTGGCATTAATAAGATGTACCAGGATTTGAGAAAAATATTTTGGTGGAGGAACAAACGGAGAGAGAGTGTGGCTTTTGTTAACCGATGTCTCGTCTGTCAGTAGTTGAAGGCCGAGAGGAGGAAGCCTTCTGGTTTATTGTAGCCTCTGCCCATTCCTAGTTGGAAGTGGGAGGACATCTCGATGGATTTTGTATCCAGATTGCCCAGAACTTTGAAGAATCATGATGCGATTTGGGTCATTGTGGACCGGCTAACGAAATCTGCCCATTTTATAGCCATTCAGACTACATACTCTTGTGATCATCTGGCACAGCTGTACATCAGCAAGATCATGAGGTTACACGGTGTGCCAGCATCTGTTGTGTTTGATCGTGACCCGCGATTCGTCTCTAAGTTTTAGGAGAGCTTGTATCGTGAGTTAGGGACGAACCTGAAGTTTAGCACGACGTATCATCCTCAGACCGATGGCCAGTCGAACGGACGATTTAGATATTAGAGGATACGCTTCGGGCTTCAGTTTTGGAGTTCTAGGGGAATTGGGATGGTCACTTAGCACTAGCCGAATTCGCCTACAACAACAGTTTTTAAGTCAGTATCAGTATGTCTCCCTTCGAGGCACTTTATGGTAGGAAGTGTCGATCTTCCATTCATTGGAAGGAGACTGGAGATAGGTGGTTGCTGGGTTCGGATGTTATTCGGGAGACATCGGAAAGGATCGCTGTGGTTTTAGAGAAGCTAAAAGTTGCCCAGAGTTGACAGAAAAGTTATATTGATCGTAGGAGATCCGGGCTCAAATTTGAGGTCGGAGATTTTGTTTTCTTTAAGGTGTCGCTGTGGAAAGTGTGAGGACCCGAAACCGAAAGCATAATAACTAGATGTGATTAAGGTGATTAATATCAAAAATGAGATTTTGGGTTT